>MU182001.1:309550-342677 GCA_016904865.1 Pissodes strobi | reverse complement strand
AAAAGTATTTTAAAATATATTTCAATAATTATTTTGATAAATTTATAAATTCTATATATAAGAAAAATGTTTACTATATTAAAAGAATTTTATTTCCGTATTAGAGGCTTCCATATAAAATATTTATTTATACATACTTAAATATACATTTTACATATAAATAATGAAATATATTTACTGTAAGAAACGTATTATAGCTAATATGTGTATAATGATTAATTACTATTATTAATTATATTATTTATATATTCAGTAGAATGCTATATTATGTAATTAAAATTTAAAACATTTAGATTCAATATTTTTTATAATATTAAATAAGCTTCAATTATTCTCATTCACCTTTTAAATATATTTCTTAGCGTTTTCATAGAAAATAGGATATTTATGTGCAGGGGTACCTTAAATTAAAACTCGACATATATTTATGAAAAATATAAATTACATAGCAGGGATTATTAAGATATGCTAGCGACATTAATTAATATGTTTTAAATATATTTAAAATATAAATAATTTATAAATACATATTTAATGATTAGACATGCGATTAAACATTTATATAAATACCAAAACATTTTTAAACGCAAAATTTTTAGAAAAAGTTGTTACCCGAAGATTATATTTAAAACTGTTCAAAAATGGGTCAAATCTGCAAAAAAATTCAATGTATCTAAATTTTTAAAATAAAACCACCTAAGATATTTTGCAAACTAAGATGTTTAAATTTGTCATGCAAATCTCCGCTAAAGAAATAGGGAGAATTAATATTTTAATAATAAATTTTCTAAAAATTATTTTTTTAGTACAAATCCTCTTTGCATATTCAATAATTTTTATTCAAACTTCAAAAGAAATATAACACAGATTTTTTATAATTTAGGCGAAAATAAAAGTTACAGAAAAAAGCTATAAAAGCTAATTAGAATATTTGTGGTAAATTAATCTGAATAATGAAATCGTTACTTTCATTATTTGGGCGAAAGTTTTTATATTCATAAAAATGTAGCCATGGTATGCTTTAAAAATTTTAATAAAAATAAAAATAACCTGCAATTACTTTTTTTGACAAGAAATAATTTTATGAAGGAAGAAAACAAATAACATTATTATTTCCAAATAATACTAACTTTTTCCCCACTTAATAGTTTTTATTTTATTAATTGTATTTTTATTATATCATATGTATTTAAATTAAATATATTTCAATAATTATATAATAAATTTGTAAATTTCATTTATATGAAAAATTTATATTATATTAAAAAAGATTTTTTTTTTCGTTATTAAAGACCTCTATATAAAATATTTATTTATACATACTTAAATATATATTTTATATATAAATAATAAAATATATATTCATTGTAATAAAGGTATTATAGCTGATGTATCCATAATTATTAATTATTCATTATTATTATTAATATATATTATTTATACATCCAGTAGAGCGTTATATAATATAATAAAAATTTAATAAATTTAGATTCAATCTTTTTTATAATATTAAATATGCTTTAATATTATTATTCTCTATCATCATAACTTTTAGTGTTTTCATAGAAAATAGGATACTTATATGAACGGGTACTTTATTAATGCTCGACATATATTTATTAAAAATATGAATTGCATAGCGGGAATTATTAGGATATGCTAGAGATATTAAGTTTGTTCTAGCATGAAATTTCGGACGGTTTGAAGCCATTGGAGTTTGCACATAGCAATAAAAACGACGCTTATATCATTCTGCGCAAACTCCGGATGGCTTCAAACCGTCCGAAATGTCATGCTAGAACAAACCTATTAATTAATAGGTGAGATGGTACTGCCCGACCATTCTGAATATTTTTCCTGTACTGTTTTCGTGTTCTTGCATTATTTTCATTCTTGAAATAACGCTCGACCATTTTCAAATATTCAACAATCGAATAGCTCCTTTTGTAAAATATTAGCAGAAAATAAAGATAAATTAATAAATCAGACTAATGCCACAACATTTGAACAATATACCTTTCCTTCCAGGTAGCACCACGTATCTAAAGCAATTATTTCGAAAAAAATTTAGTATATTTCATAATTCTAAAACCTTCAATATTTCTAAAACCGTTAAGTTTTGATACAAAAATATAATATATTATAGCAAAATAAACGGTTAATAATTTTTGTACAGAGTATGTTATATAAAATTTGTCCAGTCGTTTTTTCTACAATCTAAACATTGAATTAACCAGAGATAAAAAATGTTGATAATATTATTTTTATCTTTTTAATCTGTTGTTCAATTGTTCTTTTGATAATGTAATTCAATTTATCCTAGACTCTTATTGATTTATGCTATTTCTTAAAATAACGGCTATTCCGCATGTTTTCTCTCGTTTGGATCACCCTGTGTATTGAAGAAAGCTTTGTGTAGAAATAAAAATTTTGGATGCTATTCTATTACTCTATTATTGTACTTTGAATTTCGAATATTCACTTTAAACACTCGTTAAATTAATCAGTGTTTCGACGGTTAGTATGACATTAATATTAATATTAAAAACACTGATTAATTTAGTAGTGACTAATCGGAGTTCAAAGCAATGGCCCTTAATGTTTAAATGTCGGCGGAATTGATAAACTAAAAATAAAGCAACAGAACACAATAAACGATTGGAACTCTACGAAACTTTATTCTTATATTTCAAAACTTTCCAGACTTTATAAGATTATTAGGGTGCTATTTTTCAGACGAATAAGCAGTTGGCCCCGAATATACCGGGGTAAAAAACCCATCCAAGAATAAAATATTTTTAAGGAAAATTTTATCCATACAGAGAAAATAATATTATTTCGTATCTCTGTGATTTAGAAGTAGGAACGTAACATCCTCGCATTATTTTCATGAATTCGGTATTTTTTTAGCAAAATGATAGTTATTACAATTTCTATTACATAAAAAGAGTAAATTTGAGAAGACTATTATTATTATTGCTAGTTAACAAGTGTTTTTGCTTAGTAATAAAAGAGGAATTATTTCGAAAATAGTCATGTTTATATGTATTAAACTTGATTGTTCTGTGTCATTTACATTGATGATATTCAATTAAGACCGGAGAACACAAACTAACTGATCCCTGGTTAAGTTTATTAACCACAAAAACTGTAAATGCTGCCTAACGCTTATAGATAAGTGAAGCAATAGCGATCGAGTCGTATCTAACACGCTAAGTACCAGGGCACCCCTTAGGGATCGCTGAGCATATTTTCAAACGAAACGCCGTGTGGTTCATCACTTGGGACCACCGTTAATCAAACTGTAACATAGAAAACCTTATTGCATTAGGTGGCAATGCTGGACTTCTAATAGCCTTTCTTAAGACTAGGCCTCGGATCGAAGGGCAGTCTCCGTGACACACAGTTACGTTAATATTCTTTAGACCCATTAGAAAGATGGCAAATTTGGTTTTTGTAAAGTAAAGTCATATTCTGTTTTAACCCTTGGTTAAAGGCAGTCTCCGGGCGCTCTGTCACGTTAATCCCGTTGTTCGCTCCATCAGAAAACATGGCGATTTCACACGAAAGAAAAGTCTCATAAAAGTAGTGATTCTCTCTTAAGCCGTGAAACCGCGGATCGTTTGGATCGCCCTTAGCACTTGGTTACAAAAATTATCTCCTTCGATCCCTTACAAAAATGGCTTAGCTAAGAGAACAATGATATTCCGATTGGGATTGATAGAGTTAATGGCATTATAAACCAAATAGAGAATGCGTGTGAGACGCCACAGATATCGCTTCACTTTACGCTCTCGTTAAAGTGAAACGATATCTGTGACGTCTCACACGCATTCTCTATTTGGTTTATAATGCATTAACTCTATCCATCCTAATCGAAATATCATTGTTCCCTTAGCTATGCAAGCTCATAATCAGTTATTCTGCAGGAACTTTGATCATCATTTCATTGCGATTAGTTGTAGTTTTATATTTATAAAGGTTGGCTAGGACTAGAATTGTTTACTTGCACTGATCAGTTTTCTAGTAGGTATTTGCAAGTATTATTATTCTGATAGTGTGTGGGGTTGATTCTCAGCACTGACATACATTGGTTATACTCTAGCACCAGCAGAATTAGACACCTAATTTGCTCTCACTTTTATATTTACGATTTTAAGCTGTTTTCAATTGAAAATAACGCATATTAAAATATTCATATAATGCTAAAGTTTTTTGTTTTATTTTTAAAATCACTTTAGAACGGTCCCTTTGGTAACTTATACTGCCTACATACAACAGACCTTCTCTATAGCTAAATGTTTTGGTAAATTTAATGTACGTACTTGGTAAATCCAGCGTGCCAGGTTCATGATATATTGAATTTATTAGCGGTCCATTATTATATTAACTGAAATAATAGGTAAATTACTTTTGAATAGTATTGTTTATAAACGAGTTCATAAACGTTGTATATGATATTACATAGGGTGCATGTATTGGCATCTTAATTTTTTAAAGAATCATAAGGCCGGTTAAATACAAATAAAAACAAATAAAATTTTCCCACATTAGAGCGGACAATGATTCTTGGTACAAACACACTGTCTCAATGGTTGAAAGTTATCTCTGCGTGTCTAGATTTTTGAATTAATTTCGACTTAATATTCGTCTATAAATGAAACAACGGACTGCTGAATTATAACTTCACAAATAATATTAGAAACTATTTCTAAAACATACTGACAGACCTTAGACAAAGTAAACTTTCTAACCTGTATTTTGGAGATTAACGACATAAAGTTAGGCATAACACGACTCGCAGAACTCCTGGAATCTCCGTAATTCAGAGTATTCAGCACCTCCGAAGAGCTCGAAGGTAAGTTCGAGATTTTATCCTTGACGCAGCAAATCGAAAGGAAAGGAATAGTTAGTAAATATTAGTAGGATTAATTATATAAAGCGCAATATTCGCATTGTTGCAAATTGCAATTAATGATGTTATCTGTAACTATATATTAATCATTACATGTTTCTAAAGATATATACAAGATGAAAATAAAAGAGGCTGTGATCTTTTATGTGATAGCACACATGACGGAATTTTCGGGATTATCCAAATGCAAAACAATTCAATTTCGACGAGATGGCTTGTTTTCTTTTATCTCCATTTCTTATAAAAATTTAAATATTCATATATCTGTCACAGACGTAGACTACTTACTTTTCAAAGGGAGACAAAAATATTTCCTTGGATTAGAACGTCGTATTTATGGTGATAAACTGCATCATACGGCATAGATTAATACTAGGTTGTCACTAATTCGGACCAAAACTAAAATTAGAAACTCCTGCTGGCTTTTATAATTTTATGGTCAAAGTTTCTCCTTGGTTATAAATAATATTTTTCCTCACTCTAATCAAAATTAAATTAACTATCAGTATTGCTAATTTTCGCTTCATATATTTTCGAGTCATACCACAATTTTTATCATATATGACCGAGAAAAGTCGGGCGGAGGGAATCTTAAGCGAACAGGATCCAAAAAAGGTCATGTTTCGAGAATTATCGCAAATTCAATTTTATTACATGCTTTGCAAATACAAATTTGTTTGCACAAGTCAGCATAAAAGTCCACAGTCAGTGCAGGTAACTAAAATATATTTACTTATACCTATCATCCTAAAAATTAAACTGTATGAACATACACAAAGATCAAAACAATAATTTCACATAAATAACAATAAAATGAAAAACAGGATACAAGTTCAATTTAGAAACTCCATTTATCTTAATCATACTGATATAAAATACTAGTACATAGCCTAACTTCTTTAGGCTATGACTAGTATCAAGTGTATCTGTAAAGTCCGTGCCTCTGGAAACGGTTTTTTATGGTTTTTGAAAAGGGGTTGTCATCTAAAACTTGCACACGTCTGGGAAGTGCATTATAAAATAAGGCTCCATAGTAATTTACCCCAAACCGGTTATGGCTCAGTCGAAATTTTTGTTTGTTTATATGGAAACTTTGCCTGGTGCTGCGATTATGTTAAGTGTTTAAGTGCCAAGGTTTTCCCTGACATACATAGATGTATAAGGAAAGGTATAGTAAACACCCTATTTCTCACAAACACCTCCGCAACATCATCTCTATAGCTCATCCTATATAACATGCAGAACCCTCCGCTGCAATCCAAAAATCCTGTCAGCATGAGGGGAGTGGCCCCCCGCAAGGATTCCATATCCGCAGTGGGAGAGAAAAATTTAATGATAAGCTGTCCAGACCGATTGTCTAGGCAATTCATTCCTCAAAGGTCTTAAAAGAAAAACGTTTTTGCAGCAGAAAATCCACATGATGCCTGCATGGCAGTATGGGGTCCACATAAAATCCTAGAAGTTTTGTATTTTCCCGTCCATGGCAGGATCCCTTGTGACTAAAGCATATGGTCCTGGTATTGCTCTCATTCAAACTCAGTCCATTTCTACCGAACCATTTTGAGGCTACCAAGTTGGCAATATCCATTTTTTCATATACATTTGTTATATCTGTATCAAGAGGTGTGGTGTCATCCGCAAAAAGTAACGTATCAGAACTGGGATCTACACTGATATTATTTATGTACTTCTAAAACAGTATGGGTTTCAGCACCGATCCTTGAGGCACTCCGCAAGCAATTTCTTGCACATTTGAATTTTTATTATTTATTGATACAAACTGCTTTCTGTCAGTTAAGTAGGAACTTATCAGCTTAATACTATTTTTATCAAAATTGCTATATTTTAATTTGAAAATAAGGGGACTACGGGATACACAATCAAATGCCTTAGTAAGGTCACAAAAAACTGCACCAACAATCTCCCCATTTTCAACGCCCTCGACAATTTTGTTTATTAAATATATCAGAGCGTCTATCGTAGATTTCTTTTTCTCTGAAACCAAACTGCTTAAAATGAAACAGGTTATTTGACTCAAAGTATTGTACAATTTGAATATTTGATACTATTTCGAAAACTTTTGCTATAACAGGCAATATGGAGACCTATCTCCATATCCGTAACATATCTTAACAATTTTCTCGTACTGTAGGCAAAGATTTATCATACGTATCGTCCCTTTTATTTTTTTACACTAAGGCAAATTGAATTTCTGTGAAAATAAGGTCAGTGTAGGGTAATTAAACACTTTTCATTTTTTTTTGCCAATGATTAATTATATAAAAAAAATATATACCGGATAAAAGCAATGATGTATCATATTTTTCTGGCCAAATAATGCGAATGTTACATTTACGCACGTAACTGAAATACATAAACACAATCGATTTTAACGAGGGATTATAACACCCATACTAACACCCTAAAACATCTAAAAAACCAAGCCCTGTAAGACATATATGTTCATGTGATTAATACTTCTAGAAACTACGAGTCGAGGAATCAACTTTAATTACCTACCGTTGAAAATGGACACCTTGAATATTACAATTTTTAATTTACAAAAGCTACACTTACTAAGATTTTTGCAAGGGGTTCTTATTACGACAGTAGAAAGAACCGTGCCTATGTGTAGTTCGGAAGACAAAGATCTTCTTTATGTGAAGTATTTATATTTTGTCTTGGTCTTCGTCTCAAATAACTAAAGTTGATACTTAGGAAATGAATACACACATAGTTAATAGTTCATACCTGACGTTTGTTTTCAGATTCTTCAGTAGTCTGAGTGTCTAACACATATCCATCCAGGGTGAGACTAGATGAGGAAGATGTAGGAGTGAATAATCTATAATAAAAAATGATGATACGATATTAATACTAAGGCATAAAGAATTAGCATATTACGAAACAAGTGTTGAAAGTACCAAGTTCCAAACGAGTAGGCTTTTAGCACGAGGCGTTAGCCGAGTGCGGAAATTCTTCGAGGTTGAGAACGTACTTTCACACGATTAATGTACACTATTTTTTCCTGCGACCACCATGAAAATGATACAAGAAACAGCCGTAAGAAACCATTAAATTCACAAGCGTGTTGAAATGAACACTAGCGCTAAAAAATACTTACCTTTCCATCCCCATCTGTCTAGTCACAGTGTCAAATAAAAAATGCTATCAAGCATTTCCCATTTATTCAAATAGAGATTGCTAGGCGTATTTTTAAATACGTAAAACAATATATTTCGACCTTAAAGACCAGTTGCTTTTGTGCCGGTTTTCCGGTGTTACAGCATAGTTTATAAGTTTTTGTTTGTATTTAATTATATGTTTTTTCTCTAGGTTTCGGCTAGTTTTGTGGTAACTGATAATTTTGCCTCGAGTTAAGAGAGTTGCGGAAAACCTTCGAGGCTGGAAACGTACTCTCACACGATGTACACTATTTGTCGTTCAATCAATAATCAAAATGATATTTCGGTTCTTAGGACAACGATTAAGATGACAAGAGTGCTGAAACCAATTTTTTATTACGCATGCATCATAATCAACGATTATCGCACGCTGCAGCGTGCTTAAAATGATGTTTATGATGCGCCTAGTTTTTTAAAGGTTGCTATAGAAACATTTGATCATGTCAAATGTGACAGATTAATATATTCGTCAATATATCCCTTAACTTTAATAATTAAAACATTTTTGAGATTATGATGCATTCGTAATAAAAAATAGTGTATGATATACGTGTATAAGAGGCCTTTAGAGCCCTTGCGACTTACAAAACACTCCGCTGCGCGTCGTGTTTTGAAATATGTCGCGCGTGCTTTAAAGGCCCTCTTATACACTTATATGATAATATACTACTATTCAACACTAGTTTTAAAAAAATATTAATTTATCGTGTCGTCTGTTAAGTCAGCATAATTGACTTAACACTCAAATATGCTGTCAAATTCACACCGTCTATGAAAATAGAGTCGTGTCAAAAATATTTTCAGCACGTGTCTGATTTAAGCTACTTTCTAACAAAGTTAACTGTGTTTTCTTTAATTTTCATAAGTGGTCGTAGAAAATGTACTTATCGTGTCAAAGTGTCAAATCAAATCTACTGACAAATTGACATCATTTATGAAGCTAGTAGAAAGATATCACCAGCGAATATTAACTATGACAAGAAGGCCCACTTAATGGCAAGAGAGCGCTACAAAGGAATCGTCTTCGTTGCCTGGTAACGTTCGGCGAACTTCGCCGCACACAGGTTGAATTTAAATAAAAGCTGATCATAAACTATATTTTCGTTTGCGTTATATCTAATCAAATTTATGACGAAATTATTTATAGCACTCTAATACTCTATTTGTCTTTGTAAAAACACAATTGATATCTTCTGAATTGTTTGCAGCGCCCTGTCAAACTTACGTTATGGTTTTTTTTTATTATTATCACCAAATAAATATTTTGATAAAGTTTGTATTCAACTGGCTGTTTCAAAAATCTGTTAACGTTTTTAATTAGTTATTATTGATAACAATACTCAAGGTATGTAATAACTAATATTGAAAAGATTTTGATTTTGTGTTAATGATTTCACCATATTTCCGAATTCTAATGTTCTGACAAAAGACATCAAGAAGAAAATGTTGCTCGAATTTGCCCCATCTTTTAATATTCAATTAAATTTTGGCGTTTTGGGTGATTTTAAAATTGGTTAAAGGTTTCGCACAATATTTTTACTATATATTTCATTCCTATTTTGTAATACAAAACAACTAAAAAATAGCGATATTATCTTATATCGAATATTGACTCAACTATAGAATTTACGCGTGAAAATTAATCTGACAAAAGAAAAGGATGAGCTGTCTATAAGTGGCTTCCCACGGCCTGTCTTAGAACAGGCCAGACCCGCGCGGCGGACAAGCACAGGTAAGCACGGATCGGGCTTGGCCGCGCGTGAGGTCTTCCCATGGCCTGTATGCGCCTGTGCTTCAAGAGTTTGAAGATAGGGTTCCGTTTAAAAATGTCGCGTGAAACTCGGCATTTTACTTTTCGATAGGTTGACTGGTTGACAGTAGGTTTAAAATAAACAAATATAGAATAGAATATACCTAGTATGTACTTATAGATACCTACATAATATGTAACATGAAAACATAACAATCATAACATTAAGAAACAACTAACAGGCGGCTTCTTAGTACTCCTAATTCTAGATAACATATTACAATAGCAATCTACAGCTCACTGCAAAACAAGATCACGAGTCGGCCCGAACGAGTTTCGTTACTTTTTACCCTTGTCTATACGGTCTAGCGGAAAGGCTCTAAGCGGTTTCGTGGTCTATACGGTTCTGGGTTTCCGATTATGGCCTCCTGCGTTCGATTCCCGTCGGTGGTTTTTTAAAAAAATATGTTAAGGTTATATTTGTTTTTTTTCTAAATTTGGGTTAGTTTTGGTTCATTGAGCCCTGGAGCGAGCGAAGCGAGCAGAGGGCCATATGCGTGAAGTTAAGAAGGAAATTTATTCCTTTGTAATGTAAAAAATAACATTTTGTTGTGTTAGAACTAAAAAAATATAATCCATTGCTTTTTTTTTAATAGTATTTTATGGCTTTTTGCCGAAGTTAGCATGGTATATTCTAAGCGCGTGCATGTAAAATTCTCTACAGGTCTGGGTAAAATTAACTTTTATTTGTGACTTTTAATATGCTCAACTGTAAGCCTGTTTCTAGAGTCTGTCCGTGCATTTTCGCAAAGCGAAAAAATGGGTTCAGTGGCCGCGTTGAATGCTGGAATGGACATTGGATGCGATAAATTGAAATATCATTAGAATATTTTTTAAATTTGTGCTGGAACTAAAAATTAAATTTCATTTTTCGATGGGCGTTTTGTTTTGCGGCAAATTTGATTCTTGATTGAAAATCGGGACATTTGGCGTCCAGCTATAGGTCTTGGCAGAACGTATTAAGATGGAAAATGGCCCCAAAAATCAACCCTAATCACAGATAACAACAGACATCGACAGGTCGCGACAGATCAGGCCAGGCCGCGCCTTTGAAGTTACCGACTTGCGGCGGATCGGACGCGCCATCACGGATCTTTCCGGGCGACCTCAGACGGCACCCTTCCCACGGCGTGTTGGCCCGAGCTGGCGCGGTCCGGCCTGTGATACCACGGGCCGTGGGAAGCCACCATATGGCCGCCGCGTCAAAGGTCGCCTGATTGTTTTATTTGTATCAAGGCCTGCCGATATTCTGCTAGTGTTCGCGCGGGGAAAGAGACACACCGTTGACATGCCGCCGCGGAGAGTGATAAAAAGATAAAGACTGATGTACTATACTGCTAACGTGCGAATAGTCCGTTGAGGTTATGTGTTGTGTTATACCTAATTGTGCAACAACTGAAGCCAGATTATCAGAAAATGGCGTATCGAAATCATCCCTTATTGGCTAAGTTTGTAACGTGAGCAGTTTTCCCTGCTGCTGTCTTGTTTGAGCATTTACGTTTCTCTGTTTTTTTTTGCTTCATATGTTGTACTGAAAGTATTTTCAACTGTCATTTAAATTACCCTTAACGCAACGCATTATTAAATTGGAATTTTAAAAGCTATAATATCTGTTATAAATTTAACGGTACGGGTGGGCAAGAAATTGGATAATCGATTTAACGCTTAATATTTTAGCAAATAACTGAATAATCGATTAATCGAAATAATCGATTATCGATATTTTCTGAAATATTAATCGATAAGTCGATTAATCGGCAATATCTTAAAAGTGAATCGAATAATCGATTATTGTCGCCCAGCCCTAATCCCATAATATTGTAGTAAGTGAAACTGAAGCTGAAATTTAGGTAGAATCATTATTGCTGATGCAAGACTGATGTTATTATAAAAAGAGGTAATAAATAATTTGGCTGAATCAGCAGAAAAAAAAATTATAATTTAGTTTTAATTTGTAAATATGACTTTGATATTACCTTGGGATAGTATATAATCAAGTGTTTTTGAACAACAGCTGCACTGATGCTTCTATATTTTTTACTAGTTTCGTCCCTATTAGATTAATTTTTAAAAATAGCGATAACTCTGAAATACATGTATGGCAAAATTGCAGGCCCTCATCAACGCGTTTCTGTCGTCCGCTTAACATTCATTTTGCTCGTAAGACTCCTGAATTAACCGTTGCAAAATCAAAATTTGGATCATCGAATTAAAAATTTAAAACCCTTTTTTACCACGAAGGAGCCCTTAATTTTCAAAATCATTTTTTAGAACGATTTAAGAACATACAAATGATTTTTATACATGATTTTTATCGTCAGTGATAATTGATACTCCCTATATATAAATATAGATGATGAGCCAAAAATTCAACAATTATTTGTCTAAAACACGATATATTAAACGTGTAATACTTAATTACGTTTATATCTTATTTCTGGTAAGCCTTATTATGGCCAGCTTTCCTAGAAATTCGACCAGTGTGCGCCGGGTCCAAAGGTCACATGCCAGTATCATGCTAGTTTTCGCGCGGGGAAGGAGACATACCGTTGACGTGCCGCCGCGTAGAGTGAATCTTCTTATCGTAGTTGTTATTCGCTGATATCACTTTTTCTCAGATCGTTATCAAGTTATATTTATACTGGTTATTAAGCTAACTCGAACTTGATAATTTTGACCTACTGTTGTCTTATTTATTATCAATAAGTTCCCCTATCAGAGACAACTTAAAATCCTTAACTAATTGTGTCTCTTATCTCCTACAAAATATCGAAATGTCATCTTTTTCCCGACCCGAAAGCCAGCCAGGAAATTAAAAACCTCCGTGCTGGTAGCTGGAATAAACGAATAATATTTGAAAGAAAATATTAATAATTTAGGATCTTAGAGTAATTATTATAGAAATATGTTAGCTGCATATGCAGAAGAATATATTCTTCACTTTGGCATGATAAGAGATAAAATTTATTTATTTATTTCTTACGCCAGTTATTCATTTTTATTTCAATTGTGGTACCTAAAATAAATATTCAACTTTTTATTCACTCACTTATAACGATTTTTCCTTGTTCCGTCCGGTCTTTGTTCGTGAGATTGGTCATCTGCGTATATCGGTTTACCCTCGGCCTTTGCTGTATTCATTCCCGAAATTACGTCCGTTTTATAATGCTTCTGGATCTCCTCAGAAGTAGGAAACTCGCCTGGCTTCGGACGGACTGATATTGCTATATTGGCTGATGATTTACCTAAAAATACGCCACAGATGTCTGAACTAAAATACTAAAATAGAAACGTAAATATTATATTTTTGAGGCATAAGTACAACCTAGTAATCCAAGTTTCCAGATTTCAAATAAACTTGCATTCTTTTTTGGAGTAAGAGGCTTGCGTTTTGACACTGTATCGTCGTCAGAGCCAGCTGAAGTCCGTGTTTGCTTACGAAGCATTTCAAATACTTATACGGACCGTTTAACGAAATGTTGTAAGATGAAATCATATGTTCTGTACACAAACTAGAATTTATGTGCCGACTAAGCTGCATAAGCCGGAAAAGCTGAACTTTCACTTGAAATTCAGATAGCCACAAATTAGTAACAAAAGTTTTGCTTAGCACAGGCAGCTTTCGTTGAGCAGTGCCAATATTCACTGCAAATATAGTACCATTAACGTGGTTTCCAAATTCTGCCTGATATGGGAACTTGTTAGACACGCACCGAAAGACTCATGTATGCAACTGAATATTTCATTTAATTCAACTAAACCGCAGATAAGGAATAAACTTTAGTCTGATTGGGAGGAAAATCTAGGAGCTACAGACTGCCCAATGATTTAATTACAGAACCAACCAAAGCCATAACGGTCCAGCTGAAATGAAGGACTGGCAGTTACAAAGTCGGTTGAGGAGTTAGATTCGATTAAACTTGGTTTGGAAGTTTTCCAGAACAGCCTAGCCACTTGTAAGCTCTATCGTGGCCTGTTTTTAGAGCACCTCATTTGGTTTTGCATGCCTGATTTTGATAACGATCCCTGAGTGTAGTATGTAGCTACTGGATTGGTTACGCCCATTTGTTTTTAGACGTGTCCTCACGATAACTTCATAGTGGCGTAGAACGTGGGTTGAAGTGTTCTCGACCCGGCAGAAGTTGCATAGGGTTTCATATGCCAGACCCATCAGACTTAAGTGGTTTTCAGTCGACAGTGGCCGCTGAAAAAATCTACCATCATTCTGACAGCCTTTTCATTGTGGCTTAGTAAGTAAGCTGTAAACTTTGCTGAGGACCAGTAAATGTATTTTTTAGCTTAACTATGTCCTGGTATTCTACCATTCCTGAGACTCCGTTAAATTCTGTTCCCACCGAAGAACCAATGAGCCTACTTTGGATTTTGTGCCTCGTTATCTAAGTTTGTTTTGATTACCCAGCTCTCGCAATGACTTACAACAACTCTCCATCAGTTTGGATGTGTCGTTGGCCTAGATTGCCTTTGTTGCATATTGCATGTAAATATGTATTGGTGAGAGGTCTAATAATACATTTAGAGGAGCCGGAGTTGAGTTCATGGTTTCCGTGGCCCACAGAACCGCTAGCATTTGCACTTCACCCAATAGCCTCCTCGCGCCCACTTGCTTGCTCCTTGGCCAACCAGTTATTGTTCTACATATTATCATGGGTCTCACAACACTCATGTATAACCATAGGGTCGTCGTAGGTCTTAGACCTTAGTTTTCTCCACATGTTGTTCTATGATTGAGGAGTTACCTTGCTCCTTAAATAAAAAAAAATATATTGTGCTTGCAGATTGTAAGGGTGAGATGGGACTCCCAGTTTATTACCTTGGAAGGTATTAAGTGGTCGCATGATTCCGTTACCCAGCTATTTGACCAGGAAGAAGGCGACAGACATAGCTTGGAGCTCTCTATATCCAGATCTCAATCAGAAAATTAAAAATAAGATATTTTGAGGACGGAAATCGTGGATGGGCAGCGTACATTACAAGGTTTTCCTTCAGGTATAAACCTCTCTTCAACTACCGCGGTGTTAATAAGTATATTATGAAGCCAGTGCGAAAAATATACATTTTCTTCAAAAGACAAAATAAAATATCAGGGCCAGACGAAATTGAGAGTTTACATGTGGGATGGATCAGACTATTAGAAGACGGTTCGATGAGTATGTCTGGAGTAATTAATGGTTCACTGGCCATCCAGCTATTTATTCAGCGTGCCTGACATTCTTTTGGCAGGTAAAACAATATTTTATATATACTGTGATTATAAAATTATATTTTTCAAATCTAGAGAGAAATATTGTAAATGAAGAATAATATCTTGACAATTTTATAGATAATTTTGAAATATGCATCTATCTAACAGAGCGTGATCATGTAATGCTAACTTGTTTTAACGATTATATAAAAAAATGAAGTACTTACCAGCAACACAAGTGTAAGTACCCA
This sequence comes from Pissodes strobi, assembly GCA_016904865.1. Taxonomy (NCBI): domain Eukaryota; kingdom Metazoa; phylum Arthropoda; class Insecta; order Coleoptera; family Curculionidae; genus Pissodes; species Pissodes strobi. The sequence continues at coordinate 327,313 of MU182001.1, read as the reverse complement.
TATCCCTCAAAGATAAATTTTGCACTCTTAGAGCTCCTTTCTTGGAACTCTTAAACTTTTTATTTTGCGGTAGAAAGTTATTGTCTTTTTTCCACTGTATTTTCGTTCTGTCAAATCTTTTAACCGGACATTTGATCTTGACCGTGGTCCCTGTAAAAAGAGTGGCCGCTCCACCAACTTTGACGGTGACTTTGTTTTTCTTTGGATCGTGTTGTATAAACGTGCTATTGGTAACGCTGATATGAGGTTTGTCGCTTTCTATAATGCAGCTTTTGGTATTGCATGGCTTCGTTTCCAGTGGTCTTGGAGAAGGACACATCGTTGGCGGGCGATCAACTGTGTGGTTTTGAGCCATCACTTGTTTGCAGTCGACTTTTCGGATCTTTTCACCACCGCCGCATGTTTTAGAACATTTCGACCAATCTGAGACTTTCCATCTGAAAAAGCATACGAGCAATGGATGCAATTGAATTTTGATGTTTGTACCACTATGCTCTAAAATATACTTCCTCAATCAAAATGTCATAAATAGTTAGTAAAGCACTTTTTGATAATCAATAATGGGGTATTAATTTTGCATTAGCCTTCAACTGGCCTCAGACCATTATGCAACACTTAATACATGTCAAGATCATCGAAAAAAAAACAAACATTACATAAACCATATTCGTCATTCTTGTTTACGAAAAGAAGTGAAAAGTTTATTGGTTACTAGATTGCTGCCCTGTAGTACTGCGCTAGTAGCCCAGAAATTACGAGACCGATGATCAAATAAATACCAAAGAATAAGACACGATTATCACTGGTAATAACATATATTTTGTTCAAAAAGACATCGTGATTCGTTCTATCAACAGCTTTTATGAAATCAGTAACGGCAACAGGGAACGACAGACGTATATCCATTATACTGAGAAAAAGTAACATTACTGAGACTTTTGATGAAATGAGATGAGAACTTGCTACATAAGCATTCAAATCGAAATTAGTCAAAGGTCAGGAATATAAGAAAGAGCGCAAAATTTATCAGAATAATTTTTATAGAGTATTTTAAGATATTGTATCTTTAGGATGATTTGATATTATTTTCCAACCATTTGGCTGAAAAAAGAGTTAAACTTGAAATAATGTCAAGTTTTAAGCAATTATTGCTAAAATAGAAAGTGGAAATGAAATGAAATATTTTACCATTACACCTTAATGATTAGAAATTGTTTCCCAAATGTTTAGCTGAATGCTATTTTTATTAAAAAATATGTATTCTTTACTGTTCAAGATATGAACTTAGTTAATAATTTTCGTTTACTCGTATATATTCTCTGACTTATTGCAAATCTGGCCTGGTGCAGGTGGGCTACCTACCAAGCTCCTTTCCCGCAACTAATCTGAGTAGAAGGAGAAGTATATTCTTTCATGTCAAGTTGTGATTCGCCTAGCTATACGAGTGATTAAATAAATGTCAGTCAAGTAAAGCAGAAGAGCTTCTGCTTCCGAAATAATTAATTTCGTTTAACTACATTTTAGCTAGCTTTGTACACCGAACCTTAGGCATTTTCAAGAACTCACATTTATCTTTTTTTTTAAGGTAAACAGATGAAATAATTGCGAAACATGCGAAAAGAGACTACACCATGCTAAAGCAAATTGAACATTGTTTAAAATAATCACAGATAAAAATTAAAATCTCTTAGGGCACTGGCAAAAAATGTTGTGTTCACTGAGCGTTAAACAAGTTAAATGAGTCTTAAAATTAGCAAGATGAGAACGAGACGGCAAAAAGAAAAAGAACGGTCAATTTGCTATCAAATTAGTAGTCTCGGGTCGTAGCTGCAAAAGCTCCAAGTATGCAAATAATGTCGTAGTTTTAAGTGGAACGTAGGATTTGGTTTGGAATAGTGTTTATTTCGCTTAACATCTGAAAAAAATTGAGTTGGTTCCAGTGTTATGATTAGGTTCGCTTTATAATTAAGGCATTTTATATAATTTTTGGAACATAATGTTGAAAGTTAAAATTGAGTAAAATACCGAAATTGTCTACAAAATGTGGTGAAAAAAATGCGCAGAGACGAAATATTAAATATGTGTTAAAATGTTTTCGGATAAATATTATATATTTTCTTATTTTAACCTTTTTAAGCTTCATTAGAATACTCTGTGAAAATTATAAACGGAAATAAGTAAAATTGAAAAAATAAATCGCCAATAGATACCATAAACATTATAGACCTAATCTTAACCCATAATAAAACTAACCCAATCATAAAACAGAAAAATATTAGACAGGCTTGTAACCTGTCTAGACCAAAATAAATTTGCATTTGATAATAAAATATGAACCTCAAAAGAAGGTTTTATTATGGGTAATCCCTTAAGTCCTTTGTTAGCTGAAAACCCTGGTACTGATAGGCAATTACACAGTTTTCTAAATTATATAAATCCATTACATTCCTCCATAAAATTTACATTTGAATTAAAGAATAATAATTTTATCAACTTTCTAGATTTAACTCTAAAAAAAAATAAATAAAAACATAAGATTTTCTATTTACCAGAAACCGTCACATACAGATAAAATAATTCATAATAATTCGAATCACCCTAACAACTATAAAATTTCAGCTTTCAATAGCTACTTACATAGGCTACTACATGATCCTCTCAATAAAGAAGATTACGACAAAGAACTAAACATAATTAAAGAAATTGCAATAAATAATGAATTTAAACTGGATCTAATTGACCATTAAAAAAGAAACTATATACTTAATAAAGCCATAAGCTTAGCCTATCAAAAACAAATCTTGAGTAAAACATGAAGTAATTATATTTAGATACCATAAACATTACCCTTGATTGTGAGGGTAATACTTGCCGGAGGTGGTATTGATTTAGTCTTACTGAATATACAGTCTGTTAGAAATAAACTGGATGAATTAGAGCTATTTATTGAATCAAGTGGTTTTCCAGATATTTTAATCCTTACCGAACATTGGCTGAGGCATGACGAGCTTCTTAAATTATCTGATTATATAGTTACAACAAAATTTTCTCGTAGGGAATTCTGTCATGGAGGATGGAGACACTGTTTTATTGATGTATAAGGAATTTATCTCTAAATTTGCCCAGTAAATAAATATGACGACTTTCTTCTAAAAGAAAAGATTTTCGAGTTTTCAATGGCTTATTGCAAAAATTACATATGTATGTGCTGGGAATTTATTGGTCTCCTTCTAAGAATATAGAGTTTATGGAAACTCTGGAAATTTTATTGTCGGGCATTCCAGTCAATGAAGTCAAAAGTATAATAGTGTCTGGTTTGGCGATTTTAACATAGACTCTTTTGATCATTTTAATATTCGGACCATAACATTGTCCAATCTTTTCCAGTTTTTTAATTTGAACATGTATGTTAACCAACAAACACGCATCACAAACCATTCAGCTTCAACAATTGACTATGTATGTTCAATCCTAGGTAATGAGAATATTATCTGTGAATGTAACAGTCCCAGGTTATCTAACATGAGGCTATTTTAACTAGTCTATTACTTTTTAAACCCCCAAAACATACTAGCATTACGCGTGGCAGACGATTTGCAAAAAAAACTTTGCTGGATTTAGTAGTCTTATTGATAATACCAGTTGGGGTGAAATCTGGAACTCAAGTGATGACAAACTTGAGGTATTCCATTCATCCTTATCCAATATTTTTGACAAATCATTTCTCATTGTCAATAAAAAATACAAAACAAAAAAGCCTTGGTACACAAAGGGTTTAAGAATATTAGGAAAAAATATGCGGTCTCTTCAATACATTAGAAAGTTCTCAATGGACAATGAAACATTTTAAAACTATTTTAACAGCTATCGAAGAATATATAGGAGCACTATTTCCCTTTCTAAGCAGCTATACTATAGGAAACGAATCAACGAATCTTCAAATAAGACAAAGGAATCCTGGTGTATTGTGAATGCACTCATGGGGAAGAGACTGAAGTAAATGCAGATAGGCTTACTTCCTATTACTGTAAGATTGCTTCTGAAATGACTAGTCGCATTTGCAGCAAAAACGAACCTGAGGATTTCATGAGAGGTATTAATGTTGGAGGGACTTTCTTTTTCATTTCAACTAATGTTTTAGAGGTTAGGGACATCGTAAAGAAAATCAAGAATAAAACTTCTACAGGATGGGATCAGATCTCTATAAAGATATTTTCGGCTCTTACCACCAGGGCACTAGAAGCACTTGCAGATGCAATAAATGCTACATAAGGGTGGCGATCATGACAGTCCATCTAATTTGCGCCCAATAGCTCTTCTGCCTGCAATGTCTAAAATCGTTGCGAGGTTGGTGAAGGTTAGAATTATTTCTTTCTTGAACAGGTTTAATCTCTTGAGTCCTAGGCAGTTTGGATTCCGAGAGACAAAGATCACTGGAGATGCTGTATTTGACCTTCTGCGTGTACTCTACAATCAGCTTAATCCTGGTGAGGCTGCTGCAGCAGGGTTCTGTGATGTTTTCAAAACCTTTGACAGTGTGGATCACAGAATACTGCTGTGGAAGTTGGAGAGGTATGGCTATAGAAGTTCCTCCTTGTGCTGGTTCGAATCCTACCTATCGGGTCGAATTCAGAATGTCAATATCAAGGGCTACTGTTCAAATGACCAACACATTTCTCTGGGTGTCCTCCAGGGCTCTGTCGTGGGGCCTATACTTTTCCTTTTATATATTAACGACTTGCCTCTATTATCAATAAGAGGAGAGGTAACTATGTTCGGCTAGGATACCACCATTTTATGGCATGAAAAAGATGTAGGACAGCTAAGGATCTTGGACACTGACCTGATTAAAGTTAAAGACTGATATTGACGCTTCACTCTCTATATATCCTACAAACGGCAAGTATTGTTTTTAAAAAACATGGGAATAAAATTGTTGTAAGTAGTTCTTTTGGAACATGACTGATTTACACTTTCCGGCTGCCCATTCCACACACTGAGCAGGTGAAAAATTTTTTCGCTCATATGAGGAAAAATATTTAATCATCTACCTCTTGAAATTAGTACTATAAAATGCATAATTAGGTTCAAGAAGGCTGTAAAAAAATTGCTAGCCATTAAAGCATACTACTCTCTTAATGAATATTTCAATTATATATTTCCATAAGTTCTCTCTGATATATCGTTAATACATATATGTATGTTATTTTTGCATATTTTATATTTAATTTTGCCTTATTTTGTTTGCTTATTTTAATCTTACAGGGCTTTGTCAACAACTAATATTATGATAATAAAGCTATTTTTGAATTTTGAATATAACCTGAAGAGTTATTGTGGTAAACCTAGTGAAATAACTGCTAAAAAACTTGGGGAGTTGAATCGGAATATTGCTTTTAATTAGGTCAGAATAGAATAGAATAGAATGTTTGGCTATTTCGGTATGAAAAATACACATTATAGCAAGTCAGAGAAAAAAAATTAAAACAATTATATAAAAATGTAACATGAACTATAAAATAACATATATGTATATGACAAACAATCTTTTTTTTTATAAAAGTTCATTAAAATTTGATTATGATAAAAAATCACTTACAGAATAGAAACACTGTTTCAGCAAAAAACGCTTTATTACTGCCTTAAACTTAGAAAGTTTATAGTGTTGAACCCCACTCGGAAGAACATTGTACAAATGCAAATTCAAAGTGTTGTTTTTTGATTTTGTTAGCCTATACTTGGGAATAGTAAGTACGTCCTTTCTCACATTATATGTATTCAACTTATGTGATGAGCTGATAGTGCCTCTCTTTTCTTCAATTTCAATAAGGCTAGTTTGATCATTCAATAGTAAATCGGTCTTTTAAAGTTTATTAATTTTTATTGTTTCTATTAAATTCGGTTTTTTGCTTTTACTGGGAATAAAATAATAATCTTCGTTAAAAGAATGTTTAATTTATATTAAATGATTACTGTATTTAGAATCGGTTTGTATATTTAGGAATAATTTTTTATGTTCTAGAATTCGTTTTTTAAAATTTCTACCTGTTTGTTCTATATATTTTTTTAAACAAGATCCGCGTTTTAGTTTATATACTCCTAATTTAAAGAATTTGCTTGTTTTTATTTTATTATTTTTTAATACAGTAAAAATAATAAAATAAAAACAAGCAAGTCAGGAGTATATAAATTAAAATACGGACCTTGTTTAAAAATATATATAGGACAAACAGGCAGATATTTCAAAAAACTCATTCTAGAACATAAAAGATAATTCCTAAATACAAATACCGATTCTAAATACAGTAATCATTTAATAGAACGTAAACATTCTTTTAACGAAGACTGATATTTTATACATTCCCAATAAAAGAAAAAAAACTGAATTTAATAGAAACAATAAAAGATTAATAAACTTAATAAGGCCGATTTATTATTGAATGATCAAACCGCGCTAAACAATTTTCCCGTCTTAAATCCTTAGATGGAGTCATTCATTTACGGTTGTAAACAGTTTTCTAGCATTGTAATATTTAGTTAAGATTACCCATCATCTGAAGAAAGTACTGTGTACCCAAACAAATTGTTGTAGATATAGTTATAAGATTTAATATACCTAACAAAACCGTGAAAATCAAAAACAAGCGTTTTTTAAAATAAATTACATAATAAATAAAAATAATATTGGTTGCCTGTCATATATCCTTGCTGAGAAATAGAAAAGTTGTTATATGGTTTTATCAATATTTATTTGCAAGTAACATTTTTTTGACAAATAAAGTTATTTATATTGCTTTACTGATTCGTGAAAGTAATAAAAATAATTAATACGATACAACTGTATGATCTGTTTGTAAACTACTATACTTTTCAAGTACAGCTAAAGATTTCACATTTTAAGTTTCAAATGCTGTGCAAAATTATTCATCAATCACCACATGTGTTAGCGTGTCCCTATTCAGACACCTACTCCATAATGTCACTAACATTTTTCTTTCATTTATTTAACAATTACTGACCTTACGGGACAATCCAAAACATTACAGTATTGTCTATCCGGTGGAGGCGGCTGCGGACATCGATTATTTGGCACAACTACAGTATTGCTGCCTCCCTGAGTTAACTCATGAATGCAGTTGACGTCTCTAGTTTGGATCCCGATTCCACAACTTTGCGAACATGGAGAAAATTCAGTATAGGACCATCGAGGTGGGCAGGAGTTTTCATTGCATGCCCTAGATATAAAAAATGCAATAAAATTTCAGTTAAGTTAACCTATAGAAATTAAGTACTTATTAGTCGTATTATACCTTATAATGATTTCTGGTTTAAGCTCAATTGGGCACATAAAGGGTGACGTGACTTTCTGGGTATCATCACGCACGCAGTTTACAATAAGTTCTTGTACGCCGCCGAGACAAGAGGCACTGCAATGTGTGAAACCCTGCTCTTTCCATGAATAAGACTTTGCTGGACTTCCAGAACCGACCTGAAATAAATTTGAAAATGGTTAAATGTTTGCTAATAAGACGTTATATTATGGTAGCTAAAGTATCGAGAGATCCAAATAGTCCTAACAAAGTTGTAATGAATTTGCCCTCAGCGAATTATTACCATTAATGTTATTATTAATAATTTAGGGCTTGAATTTTTAGACAAAATTCCAGTTTGATAGCAGTACCAGTTGACGCGGTACGAAACGGGCATAAGGTTTCATTCAAGTGAAGGGTATTAATTCCGTCTAGACTTTTGCCCGCAATAAATAATTGTTTTAATTCCTAGAACAAGTCATCACGATTTTAGCTTACATACCTTAATATTTGATGGATCATCCTTAACGTCCATACCAATTTTCTCGGCCGTACAAGGTTCCCTATAACATTTTTCTACTTCTAAAGGTTTCACACCGGAACATTGCTTGTCAGGTAATTTCGCTATAGTTCGAGAAAATTCTAGAAAAATTTTGCAGTGAACTTCCCGTCTGCGGGTACCTTCACCGCAGCTAACACTACATGGTCCCCATTCATCTGGTATAAAGCTGAAAACATTTGACAAAATGATTACAGAGAGCAAGTAAATTTCTTGGAATTGAACGATGCTAATTGAAAATATCAAATACTCTAATATATCCTGTTATATTTTAGTTTAGATTAATAATACCGGTACTGCTTTTAAAATCAAAAATATGCATGCCTTATTACAATATGTCGACAAATACAAGATGCTACATACTTGTTGCCAATCCAATAATTTCGGATTAAAAATATTCATAATTACTAAGCTGTATTCGTAAGGGTGTTATTTTAAGATATTTCCCAAAATTTAACTAATATTATCTCAAGTTGGGGCAATACATGCTATAACATCCATCAAAATTACCATCGATATTTTCACATAAAACTTGAAAGAGGAATTTTATTTCATTTATCCGCGATGCATAATCAATCATATTTGGTACTATATAAAATTATGTGAATCTTAAATTTTAGATCATAAAGGCCTATGCTTATTCGCCTTTTGTACGGAAAGCAAGAAGTCAAGAGTTATTTTAGAAACCAAATTTTCGACGTCTTCAACAAATTATATTACTATAGAATAAATAGAGTAAACTCGATGACAGAAAAAAGAGCTACACCCAAAAGCCAAACGCAGCACGAGAGAGAATTACCAACAGACAGTATATAAAGCAAAATAGCAAATAAAACAGGTACCTGTGCAGCAAGAAATTAAGCGGTAATGAAGTGCAAAAATTCCAACGTTTTAAAGGCATTAAATCTTTAACAAAGTGAAAATGTGCTCCAAACAGCTGGTGCTTAGTTAATTAATTTTAAGACCTATTTTATACTCTTGTTAGTTTGTGAAAACTTCTGCTTAACGTTTTTCTAATTTTAAGCTTTACTGCGGTTCTCTGGACAGGCAAGACGTAAATGGTGAAATAATCATTTTAAATCCGTTGTTGGATGAAATAAGTGTACGGGAAAGAATATGAAAGAGAAGTTTTCTAAAAATCTGCTCTGGACTGAAACGAATATCCAGAAGTTGTTCTGTTGAAATTTGCCTAGGATTTTAATTTTAAAATGTTAGGTCAAAAAGGTAATAGATATGAAACACATCATATTTATTTTATTAAGTTTTCCAGAACTCGCAGTGATGGACAGGCCCGTCACTGCGAGTTGCATGATTTATTGTGGCTCTCCCTGTTTATAGAGCATCTCATCTGGTTTTGTAACCCTGATTAAACTCCATAGTCTTGATCATGACCCCTTATAGCATGTAGCTACTGGTTAGTTTCGCCGATTTGTTTGAAAGGGGTCCTTACGATATGCATAGGGTTTCATCTGTCAGACCCATCAAACATGAGTGTTTCAATGGCCGGTCATTATTCTAGTAGCCTTTCTATTGTGGCTTACTAAATCAGTTGTGAGCTTTGCTGAGGAACTCTTAATGAATTCCTTAGCTTGTGTCTGTCCTCATTCGACATTCTACTATTCCTGAGACTCCGTTGATACCTATTTCATAACGGATGCCTTAATAGTACACCTGGTCATTTCACAAAAGGGTTCTGGTCCCATCAAAGACTCCGACGAGCCTGCTTTGGCTTTTCATCGGCACTTTCGTTACCTCTGCGGCCTTCGTGCCCCGGAGCCAAGGTGGTCTGATTACCTAGCTCGTTCAATGCCTTGCAGCATCTCTCTACCAGTTGGGGTGTTGGACTGTTGGGCTTGATTACCTTTAGTGCTCTCTGGCTATCGGAGTAGATTACCACTCTCTTATCTGTGGTTTCCTGTTCTCCATTATCTTCGGGCAGTGTTCTATGGCCGTTACTTCCATATGAGATATGGATTTACAATTGATATTGGTCCTTGGTTCATATATACCGAATCCGACACCTTGATCGGTCTTCGAGCCGTCATGCGTCAGTATATCAGACGAGCTCCGTCCTTAGTGATGGACTTTTTTTCCAAAAGTTTTTTCTGGTATAAGGATCTTAAAAATATTTTCCAACCTGCATTTTGGTGTGTTGTAATCTGAGGGGATGCCCAATACGTAGTTTTCGTACATTTTCTTCAGCAGTTATTCGTTTGGCGGCACCGTGACTCTTGCTTCTTGGCGCTTGTCCTGTGGGTCACCGACCTTTCCTCCTTTAGGTAAATGCGTATTGGTGGTAGGCCTAATAATGCCTCTAGCGCGACCGTAGACGTTAAGTTCCTGGCTCCCGTGGAGCACAGGAACGCTAGCCTTTCTATGTCACTCAATCGCTTCCTTGCCTTCACTTGCCTGCTGTTTGTCCACCGAGCCACTGCTCCTTATGTTATCATGGGTCTCTCTACCCTCGTGCATAACCATAGAGTTCTCTTAGGGCTTAGAGCTCAGTTTTTTCCACACATTTTTCTACATCTGCCTAATGATATCGTAACCCTTTGAATGTGTGCCTTCCATGTCAACGAATGCTCAAAAATAATTTCTAAGTGTATCACCTCTATGGAAAAGGATTTTTTTCCTATTGAGAATAAGTGCACCTAGGCCTCTCAAAACTCTCCTTCGTATAAAGGAGAGCACTATTGCTTTCTGTGGATTGACTGAGAGCTGCTTGTGCTTACACCAGCCACCCACGATGTTGAGAGCTGTTATTTTCCGCGCACCTCTATCGCTATATCATGTGCATATCCTAGGTATAAGGAACCTCCAGCAGATAGTTTTTGGAGAAGAGGATCTATCAGGATGGTCCACAACAATGGAGATAAAACTCCTTCTTGGACACCACTTATTCTACCTTCTTTAGACATAAGGCTGTCTAGTGTGCCCTTACCAGCCTCTAGTCCAGCCTTGATGGCTTCCAGGGCTTGCTTGGTTTTTGCAACGATGTAACTGTATCCATTATGAATCAGGGCAGAAAGTGCGCTTCTAATTAAGCTTTCCTCCATGTAGGTGCTGTCATTCCTTATTAGGAATTTGACCCCGTTACTTTCAGATCCTTCCTTCCACAAAGTTTTGTGAATTCTGGAACAATCTGGGGTTTTCTTGACCCGTTCACAGAAATTTCTCCTCTTGTTTGATTTTCCTGATTTCTTTGTATCGTGAGTGTTGTCACTATTTGTTCGGCTTCATTAAATAGTGTTGTGATTGTGGCCCGTAGCTTAGTAAGCGTTTCTTTGCACCAGACCTTGGTTCCTTTTTGTTTTCAGGTTTTTATTTATTTTTTTTATTTGTTCTAGCAGGCTGTACTCATCGCCTTTCCCATTGATTCCACTGCCAGCTCTAGACTCTCCGTGTCTTTAACCTCTGCTGCGTTGCCTTCGAGACCTTCCCTAAGGGTTTCAGAGTATCCTTCCCAGTTAGTGTTTCACGGATTACGAAATAATACTACTTTAAGAGGCTGAGTTTTTATGTTAATCTGTGTTTGTGCTCTGAACAGGATGGTTGTGTTGACACGTTCCAATTTTTATTCATGTCATTTGCGCTCTTTGTGCATAATGCCACGTCGAGAACTTCTCTATGGACAACGGTAATGAAAGTGGGTTCTTTGTCCTTGTTAATTATGTTCAACCCAGTAAGAAAATGACACGCTGGGACGTCGAATATGTGGTCAACCGAAATAGAACGACATCGGCATTAGAATAAAACACTGGAAATATAAAAACCCTAATAAAATGCTGCCGATTTTCAATTGAGCGAATTACAGATTTAATCGGAAAACTTCTCCCAAATTCTAAAAATCCAAAGCACCGAATTATATTATTTGTTCAGCTCAATTAGTGGTCAACCCAATCCTATTAGGACGTTTAGCTGAAACCTTAGATAAGCAGAAATTTTCCACATTTTAAAGTCAGTCGGCAGTGGCCATGGGAAGATAATTTGTGGGACTTTATATAGTTACACATTTAAGCGAATTTCTTTCTATTTTTATATTGATTTAAATAGAATATTGAGGTATATATTATGCACTTGAAGCTTGTTTATTCTAAATTATATTTAGGCATCCTATATTTTCTAATTTTGCAGCACTTCTGAATCTGACAATTCATCAATAATTGAAGGGAAGGTTCTACATTGGCAATTGATCGGAAAATATATTACAAAATCCGTTTGATATTTTAGACATGAAACTCAGCATTGGAGAGAATGATTTTCAAATAAAAATTTTTGCATTAAAGTTATTCTAATCGTTTGTTATATATTGTATTACAATACAGGCATAATTTGAAAATCATGTTCTTATTTATGTATAAATTATACTCTAGTTGCAGCAAAAAATTCGTTATCTCAAGCTTGAAAATTAATTGTCTATATTTGCTTTTTGTATAAAGACTATTCTTGCTTTCAGAATTTATTTTTTTTGTAAAAAAATAAATTCTCAAGAGGGGAACGATCTTTGACAATACCTTTTACACAATGTACTTGCGAATATTGTTAACAGCAATGACGAGAAAAACCTCCCAAAACCACCACTGATCGTAAGATGAAATTAGTAAAAAGTGCAAAGTGGTACGTGAAAGAGAAAAATATGTAAAGAGTGTAAAAGTGGTATTATAATGTACCTCACGTACACCCAACCGCAGGCAAAGTACACTTTGTAATCGCTGAAAAGACAACGAAGACAGATGGAAGACTGTTTATTTCGTGTTTACAGACTAAGTGGAGTCGATGGAGTAAATAAATATTGATGAGTTGCCTGGTATATACTGGGTGTTAAACAAGTTCATTTACTTTAAGCAATTGTGTTAAAAATTACAAAATAATATCGAGAGGTTCAAATTTAGATTATGTGGGGGGAAATTGCATATCTCGTTCTGGAATTAATACGTTAATGATCAGTATATTTGCATAGGATTTATCACACGATACATTATATTGTATCCAGGGGATTCGAAATTCGAGACTCCCTATTGGGATATTACTTAATAAGAAGCGAGAGAGAATTAGTTACATGAAGAGAACGTTCAGAAGCGGTTTCAAATATATTGTTGATAATTTAGGTTATTACGTATTTTAAAAGACCTGGATTTATCGCTGCAATTCATTCGCTGTAGGTATTTTCCATTTTTAGGGCAATTTTTTACGTATACAAGAATTATAGATTCACCAAAATTTTATAATTTTCTTATTGCGTCGATCAATAATTTTTCATTCTTTGATAGCTTTCAATAATTGCCTTCAAATGTTAATAAGAAAATATGATATGCTCTAAAAATTATATTTTAACAAACATGTTATAGTTGGCCACTGCGTAATAATTATTTCTAGAATTAGTTATTAAACTAGCTTACAACTTCCTATGTTTTGTTTTTATTAAACATTTTGAGTGCTTGACTCTCATGTTAAGGCTATTTTAAAAATAAGCGCACAGTGTAAAAATATATAAGGGAGACAAGCATGTTCATGATCAGAATAGCTACCAAAAAGTTAGCAGAAAAAAACGTTAAATATAAAAATAAACTTATTTTCATGAAATTGAAAACCTAAACTTAAGGAAACTTCGGTAGAAACGGTGTTAAGCTATAGTAAAATTAAGATATTTTCATGATTAAAGTTTTAATCATGAAGTTGAAAACTCATTAAGCATATTTATCTTTAAATATATAAAGAGTTTCGGTGGGCGAGACAGTTATGATCATGATGCTGGCTCATGAATAGAATAGCCACCATAAAATTGATAGAAGAAAGTGTTAAATACAAGAATAAACTTATTTTCGTGAAATTGAAAACCTAAACTTATTGTTCTTCAAGTAAAAAAAAACTTCGGAAGAAACGGTGTTAAACAACAGCAAAATTAACATATTTCCATGTGTTCAAAACTTAAAGTAATTTTTGAAGTATAATAACTTTTGTTGGTTTTGTGCTAAATAGCAAACTTAAGTTTTTATCATGAAGTTGAAAACTTGAGCTTATTTATCTTCAAATATAAAATGCTTCGGTGAGATCAATGGTAGATCATAAAATAAAGTCGTTTTCATCAAGTTGAAATTAGGTTTAATTTGTGAGCACAAAACATGCTTGGTGCTTTGTTTATATTAAAATTTTTCAGAGTTGAAGTTCATGTTAAGGTAAATTTAAAAATGAGCATGCGGTGTAAAAGACTTGATCGAGACAGGTACGATCCTGATCGGAATAGCTACCATAAAATTGACAGAAGAAAGTGTTAAATATAAAAATAAACTTATTTTCATGAAATTGAAAACCTAAACTTATTCTTCTTCAAGTTAAAAAAAACTTGGGTAAACTAATTTTTGAAGTACCATAAAAAACGTAGAAACGGTGTTAAACAATAGTAAAATTAAGATATTTTCATGACGTTCAAAACTTATGTCAATTCTTCAAATACAATAACTTCGGTAGGAGTGCTAAATAGTAAATTAAAGTTTTTATCATAAAGTTGAAAATTTAAACTTATTTATTTTTAAATATGAAAAGCCACGGTGGGATCAACGTTAGATCATAAAATAAAGTCATTTTTATCAAGTTGAAAACCTAAACATATCTTTTTTAAGCATAAAACTTCTTGGCCTTTGATTATATTAAAAATTTTCAATATTTGAAGTTCATGTTAAAGTAAATTTAAAAATGACCCCGCAGTGTAAAAGACCATGCACCAGAGCGGGACAGGTATGATCATGATGCTGGATCATGATGAGAATAGTTACCATAAAATTCACAGAAGAAAGTGTTAAATAAAAAAATAAACTTATTTTCATGAAATTGAAAACCTAAATTTATTCTTCTTCAAGTAAAAAAAAACTTCCGTAAATTAATTTTTGAACTACAATAACTTTCGTTGGAGCTGCACTCGACGCACGCTTCGCTAAACATGTTGGAAGGGTGATGATTAAAACTTAGAGTTTTAATCACCACAAAAAGTTTTAATTATCACTAAAAGTTTGAATCATCTCCTGATGATGCTAAGATGCTTAGCGAAATGCGAAAGTGTAAAAATTCTGTTTCGACATGGTGGAAAAACTATGTTGTAGTTTTATCATAAAATATAAAACTTAAAATTATTTATCTTTAAATGTAAAAACTTCAGAAAGATCGGTATTAATAGCTGAAGTAATTTTCATTCAGTTGCAAACCAAAGCTTTTTTTTAAATAACTTCGATAAAGGCGGGTTTAATAGTAAAAATAAATATTTTCTTCAAATTGAAAACCTAAGTTTATTTTTTACGTTCAAAGAACTTCAGTCGGAGCGATGGCAAATAGTACAATTAAGTTATAAACATGAAGTTGATATCGATATTTTTAAGTAAAAAACACTTTCTGTAGAACCGGTGTTAAATAGAAAAATTAAGTTATTTTCATGAAGTTGAAAACTTACACTTATCTTTTCAAGTATAAAAAACCTCGGTTAAATAGAAAAATGTATTTTTATTATAGTTAAAAATTAAAACTTAAATAGGTGTTGTATTACTCTAGTAATATGTTAAAAAAATTGAACGGTTTTTAACATATTAACGTTTGAAAAATCAATAGTATAAGTACCCTTTCCGGGCAACAGTCACCGTATGTTGTGCCAAAAAGTCGAGAAATATGCAAGCCTCTGTCGCTTTAAGTGCTCTATTCATATTTACCATCAAAAATGGTGTAAACCTAAGTTTGGTTCGTGTTAGATTGGGTTAGGATGTCTAAATGGATGAATTTTTATATTTGCGAAGAGAAATTTGAGAATTAAACAACATCTACAATGTTGGCTTATTGGATGTTTTTTTGGCGAAAGAGTAGTATTCAAGTTGTTATTTTTTAATTTAAGCAATCAATTTAGATCAAAGTAGACCTCTCAAACGTCTCTACAAATTATTTTAAGACCATTTTGCGACACAAAATGCAAAGAGCGCTAAGAGGCTTGCAAGTTTTCAGGAGATTTGATGCATAACTGTAGCTGTAACTTACGATGGCTGTAGCTCGGAGGGGCTGCATTTTAGGACACATGTTTATAGGAAAAAAATATTTTGACCTTAAAAATACGCATCTAAAATCATTATAGTAAATTTTTTAACACCCTGCTGTATATAAATTAGATTCAGAATTGAAGGAGAATCTGGAAATTCATTAATAGATAGGATGTTATATTTAAATATTATGAATATATATTACTTTAACTGTCACTCGTGTCTGCAAAACTAAGGTGATTGATGTTGCAAATAGTTTACGTAATGTGTTTTTTTTTCTAGTGCAAAAAACAAAAAGTTAAAGGAGGGTAACATTATACACGATATCCCTTTACAAAAAAGTTCGATATAATATTTTGTTAAAATATAATTTTTGATAAATTTCACAATGACCGCTAAAATAAAATTAAAAGCATTGGTCGGTAACTCAAAGACAAAAGACAATGTATGTAGAATATCAATGAATTACGAGCAAAAACACAATAGGTCAGGTATCAACACATCTTAAAACTAAATAAGCTACAAGGAAATTGAAACAACCGTACACGAAATTCTCTAAAGCTTTTCCTATTTAATAATGTTTCTATCTCTTATCGTAAAACAGATTTGAATACAAGGACTGGAATTTCGAACACACTGTATAGAGTATCTCCCAAAATATCCGAAAAGTTAGATTTGTCTAATATTTTGTTATTTATGTTTCAATTTTTGGCATAAGTAACCTAGTTAATATCCAAAGGTGGCGTGTACCCTAAGACCTGGCCTGCGGCATATTTAGCTGGTAAAAAAATATATTCTCAAGTTTACCGGCCAAAAACACTGATGGAATGAAATAACGTTTACAATCATTGTCTCTTAGATTTATTTTATCCAGAACTTGAAATGAATTTCTCCTCTACGAAATTACAAAAATGCCAACTTTTTTGAACTTCAACCCCTCTATATTACATTTCTGACAGAATAATTGGAATTGACATAGTCTAAGTACTAAGAATGTTGTAAGTTTGTAAGTTAAAGGTAAGTTTTAACAGTTTTTTTGCTTTTTTTTGTAGAATGACGGTGAACACATATATTTTTAAAGTCCTGTAAAAAGTAAGGACTACCCTTAACACCTAAACACCAATAAGGAAAAACGCAAAGCAGTGTCGTACAAATAGCAATGGAAATGAGGAATTGGTGCAACACAATATCTGATGTTGTTTTACAAAGCCACGTTCGTTAAGAATGCCAGTGCCAATCGGTGCAAACCGTCAAATATCTGAATATTATACTGGGTAATACAAAATGGTATATTTTGGGTTCCTTCATAAATCCAGTTTTCTATTACAGCCAATATGCTTATCTTAAATATCTTCATGTATTATAATCAACGGCGACTCAAAAAAAACGTGACTATTTTTTTGAATTTATCAATATCGAATTCTACTCGAAACTCCAACCGTATTTCGTGCAGTGCTATAGTGAATTTTATTTATTTTCGGAATACTGAGATCTGAATATTATCAGTTTAATATTTTGACTGAAATGATAACAGCTAACTTTAAAGCAAAACGAAATGTACTCATTTTTATTCACACTCAATATACCGTAGCATTGGGTTACTTTGCACGACCCAGTGTAACTTTGCCCAACGGTGCGTTTAAGATGTGCCGCTCTCTGGTGCCAAAATAGGTTACTGCTGCTGCTGCTGTTGCTGGTTTACGTGTGAGCTTCGCTGGACGGCATTCACCCAGAAACCTGGTTTGATATATTTCGGATCGCCCAACTAAGGGCATCTGATTTCAGTCATAATCCCCTATTCCATTTCACCCCTCTCAATCCATGCATGCATCTAAGGACTCTTGTGGTATATATAGTCCGTATAACAGGAATGCTGGCTCTG
>MU182001.1:250661-286572 GCA_016904865.1 Pissodes strobi | reverse complement strand
CTTAGAAAAAAACCGTATATTCATTGAGTCCTATGTAAAAACATATAATTAATAAAACCAGCTAGTCCTTAAATTGATTTAAGTAAAAGCTCGAACCTAATTTGTTGAGCCTCGGCTCTGAAAAGTTTCTGACCAATTTATTGCTTTGATGAAAGTTTTGACGAGAGAAGTTAAGCAACTGCTGTTTAAATTAAGCTAGTGCCAGCCCCGTCTCCAGGGGTGAGGCGGCGAGGCAGCCGCCTCGGGCGGCCGATTTTTAGGGGCGGCCGTTTTAATTTTTTCTATAAAGTTTTAATGTGATTGTATGTAACACGGTAAACACTTTCGCAATGAATATGTAAAACGCTTCAATCGTACTATAAGCAGCTCATCGCGCGTTGTATGCAATAATAACCAACGCCTTAAAAATTAAACTCCACTATATAACATAACGGTCTATTCGCAATTAGCATTAGCAGTTTAAATTCGCAGTGAATGAAAAATCGCATTAACAGTCGCAACTGCTAATGAAAAATCGCGACTTAGCACATCTTTAGGGACGGGCGACATGGCCCTAAAGCGATTCAGGACAATTTTTTCGGAAGTGACCGAAACGCAAACCGATTGATGATTGATCGATTATTGAACAGCATATAGCACATATTGAGCGTGGAGCGAGCGCATGTTACATATACGTACTCGTGCGATTTTTCAGACCAAAAATTCGAACTCCGCGCTTCCAAATACCCCTCTCTAGAGTACCCACATCAAAATTAATTTTTTTCGAAAATTATTTTTGATTTGTTTTTTTGCTTTCATTACAGAAACGGTTAGAGGGATCCACGTACATGTCACCCACGTACAAATAATTTTTTTTTAAATCGCATACAGGGTGTTAAAACCACAATTTTTCCCAAAAAATCCCCTATTTTCAAAATATTTCGGTACAGCAAACTCGTGTGATTTTTTAGATCAAAAATTCGAACTCCGCGCCCCTAAATACCCATCTCTAGAGTACCCACATCAATTTTTTTTTCGAAAACTATTTTTGAATTTTTTTTTCGTTTTCATTACAGAAACGGTCAGAGGGATCCACGTACATATCACCCACGTACAAATAAAAATTTTCAAATCACATACAGGGTGTTAAAAATAGAAATTTCGCCAAAAAATACCCTATTTTTGGAATATTTCGGTACAGGAAACTCGTAGAGATTTTTTAGATCAAAAGTTCGAACTCCGCGCCCCCAAATACCCCCTTCTAGAGTACCTACATCAAAATTTATTTTTTTCGAAAATTATTTTTGAAAAATGTTTTTTTTTGCTTTCATTACAGGAACAGTTAGAGGGATCCACGTACATGTCACCCACCTCTAAATAAATTTTTTAAATCACATACAAGGTGTTAAAACCACAGTTTTTTCCAAAAAATCCCGATTTTCGAAATATTTCGGTACAGCAAAGTCGTGCGATTTTTTAGACCAAAAATTTGATCTCCGCTCTCTCTAGAGTACCCACATAAAATTTTTTTTTTCAAAAAGTATTTTAGAATTTTTTTTTTGCTTTCATTACAGAAACGGTCACAGAGATCCACGTACATATCACCCACGTACAAACGAAATTTTTTAAATCACATACAGGGTGGTAAAAATAGAAATTTCCCCATAAAATCCCCTATTTTCGGAATATTTCAGTACAGCAAACTCGGGCGAGTTTTTTGATGATCAAAAATTGGAACTACGCGCCCCCAAATACACCTCTCTAGAGTACCTACATCAAAATGTATTTTTTTCGAAAATTATTTTTGAAATTTCTTTTTTCACTTTCATTACAGAAACGGTTAGAGGGATCCACGTGCATGTCACCCACGTACAAATAAATTTTCCCAAAAAATCCCCTATTTTCGAAATATTTCGGTACAGCAAACTTGTGCGATTTTTTAGACCAAAAATTCGAACTCTGCGCCCCCAAATACACCTAATGTATCCAATCCAAAATTAATTTTTTTAGAAAAATATTTTTCAAATTTTTTTTCCTATTTTTATTACCGAAACGATTAGAAGGATCCACTTACATATCACCAACGCACAAATAAAATTTCCTAAATCACATACAGGGTGGCAAAACAATACATTTTTAAAAAACTTTTTTCGAAATATTTCGATACAAAAAACTCATACGACCTTTTCATTTTCAATGCGAAAATCGAACTCAACGCACCCAAAAACCCCCCCATAAAAAGAGTCATCCCCCCACGAAATTCCCTATTTCTTGCCGAAATCTAAATGAAAATGCTAGATTTTGAGAAAAAATCACATTTGATCGAATATCTACCTTATTTGAACTCCTATCGAAAAACTTTATAGGAGCTTTTCGATCGACCTTAAGACTGGCGTAAACCGTTTTGAGATATCTCTTTCCGTTACTACACAAATGAAGAAAATATAAAAATCAGGTTTGGTCGATTTGGAAAAAAAACGAAACGTCATACAATCAAACTGGATACATTATAGTACCCGACGAGGCCCATCTTTTTTCTATTTAAAGTTTATCTCTAACTCTTACCGTTTTCGAATTATAGCCGATTTAATGAAAATCTCGATTTTTTTAACGTGAATTTTTCCGAAAAAAAATTGAAAAAAAAATATCCGTTTTTATTAGGGAAACAATTAAAGGGGTCCATTTACATGTTATTAAAATAAAAATAAAATTTTCAAAAGCATATGCAGGGTGGTAAAAAAATAATTTTTGAAAAAAAATCCCCTTTTTTTGGAAAAAACGGAATTATATATATATTTTAAGTTCGACGACTCACATACGGGTTAAAGATAATACACATAATACCACCAGTATTTTTTCGTATCACCCGTAGTTTTGGAGCTACGACCGTTCTCGAATTTAAACGGCCGATTTCTCGAAAACTAAGTATATTGTTTTTTTTTCCTTAAAGAACCTTTTTTGGCGGCCTTGAGGTCTTCTACCTACATGCCGAATTTCGAATCGATCGGAAAAAAAACCAATAGGTTCCAGGTAGGTTCCGGTTCCTATGGGACAAAATGAAGGTTAGGTCGATATAAAATACGGTTTTTTTCCGTTTGCCGAAATTCTTCTTTTCTCTACCGGAACCTACCCGTTAAAAAAACGTGTATCGCGATTTCCCTCACTTCTCGATAAAAATTCGGGAAACGGAAGGCGTGAGAGGTGGGGGGTATCCACTAACAGGCCAACCCCGACTCCGCTGCGGAGTTTGGTCGCGGCAAAATTTCGCTCCGAGCTGCCGTTTAGCAACAAATCGCGAAAAACCACTCGATTTCCATATAGCCCCCCAAAACCCCCCCTTAAAATCGAGCCCTGTCATCCCCGATTTAATTCCAGGTACCCCCACGTGGTACAACTACTATGAAAATATAGACCCTGCAGGTCATCTCCTTATATCGGAACCTACCGGTTAAAAAACCGCGCGGGCACCTATTCGCCGGATAGGTCATTATTGACTCCTTAATTGGTCTGTTGTAAGGGGCGGCCAAATCCTGCTCGCCTCGGGCGGCCTAAGGCCTGGAGACGGGGCTGCTAGTGCCAAACCAAACTATCTAAATAAATATTGAGGAGATACGATTTATTTCTAGAGAAAATAAGCAAGGACCCTATTTATTTAATTGTGTAGGTGCAGTTTTGACTTTTGTATTTAATTACTACTCGTATATAAGGTGGAAATGTTTTTATATTATCAAGAAGTACTTAGATTTTTATTTAAGCACATTTTGCACATTTTCGATTTAATGAATGAATAATTATTCTTGAATTGTAAAGCTAATAAGGCTATATCTACAGGGTGTTTTTTTATAAGTACGTGTAGAAAGTACAAGGGCGTATGGCTGGCGTGAAAAGAAGAAGACAATTTTCTATAAACAGTTCTTTGTTTTTTAGATTTAAGAAACATTTGTATGTGGTTTTATTAGGTACATTTCTAATTTAGGTAGGTGCTTGTCGTTAATACATTTTAATTTATTGTTGTGATAGTTGTTTGATGTCTTCAGCATTTGCACCTTCCTGTTAAGTTATAATTTTTCTTTTCCACTGGAAGGATTCCCAAATGGCGAAATCGCTAATATGATTTATGTATACGGCCTTGCCGACTGTGATAGCTATAAACCAATGAAAGATTCCGTGATCATGTAATGCCTGATTACGAGATGTTCAGAAACCTTTTTCAAAGACTTTTGAGTCCTGATATGGCGACGGAAGGTAGACCGTTAACTACTAGAACATAGAAGAAGCTGTTCTTCAGGTAATTAACGAAGATCTACAGAAATCCATCAAAAATACTGCTCGATATCTTGGTATCCATAACAAGTTAGTTTGGAGGATTTTCAAAGAAGATCATTTATAACCATATCAAATACAGCGTGTTCAGAACAGTATCCACTGAATACTTCTCGTAAGTGGTTAGTTTTGTAAGGTGCGCACCACAAGCACGCAAGCTAGCAAACAGCTAGTAAGGGTGGAAGAAGAAGGGTAGGAAGAAAAAAAACCTCATTTCAAGGTGTTAGGTTACTAAAGCGGGATTTATAGGTGTGTGGAACCTCTATTCCATGTGTCTATCTCCAGTCCCGTCGGTAAAAATCATTCAATAAGCGAATTAGGTTCCTTGTAACTAATTCAGCAAAATACATATAGGTAACCAAAGACAAGGTATTCAAGCACCTATTTATGTGGTGTTGGCTCAAAATTCCATGAAGATGATCTGTAAAGTTACAGTTTACAGTTACGGAGCTATCAACCACTCCTACCAAATGACTGTAGAAAAGTAACATGGCCTTGGGCCATCCACCTCGACATAATGTTCTTAAAAAAAAACTTCAAAGGCGCATTAAACTCACTAGTACTAAACTCGCATTGTGTTGCGTGAAATTTTGCACATTTAAATACATATTTCGAGACCAAATAAAAAAAGAAACAATAGATGATCCTACCCCCAACTGGCTAACGTCTATACGAACCAGAATCCAGGATAATTAAAGAAATTAATAAACTGTAGCAATAATTCTAGTACAAAAAGTCAACCAATTAGTACCCACATTATTTTGGATAACCGCGACACTACTCCATACTACGGATACAGTATGAATTAGTCCCTGGTCGAGAATGTTGAAGCAGGTATCAGGCTATATATTTACTACATTTAACGGTATAACTGATAGATGGCGCAGTGGTGTAGAAATTCATTTAAATATTTGAAAACGTTACTTGGCAACGAAAATACATATCGAATGCACCTAAAATGAATCAAATTTAAGTTAATTTTAAATACCTGAAATTTGAAATGTTACACGATACCACCCTACACTTTTTAAAATGGTAATTTGCAAATTTTTTTATTTTTTTTGATATCAATATCTAAAGTAAATATTCCGATACCATCTTTATGGTATGTATAGATGATGTACTAAATTATCGTTTTATGACTTTCCTAATCCACTTCAAGTAAACACAATTTTGTTTTAGAAAAAAAAGCTAAGGTGTCTGATAACGGACGAGCCTCCTCTATGTGGATATTCAGAAACATATTCGCTTTAATCCCCTCTTTCCCTTTAAGTACAACATGGGCTTCACATTTTAAATCAAAATTGAAAACAGTTCAAAAAGTTGACGCAAGTACGAACAGACACATACACAAATACACGTGCACACAGACAGATACAAGCACACATAAAAATATAGTTTTGAAGGTTTTGGATTAGATATTAGATAAAACATTTTATCAACTATATTCTTTGGGCCACATGATACATTCGCTCAATCGACATGATGTTGATGCAATTTATTACGAAAAATTAATAGTGGTGAGTGTTGAGACTCCGCCTTAGTACCTATAGGATTTTACAAAAATAATAGTCCTTTAATTTTTTCCAAATAAATAAATTGAATATTATTTAGTAAACCCTATTAATTCGATTAATAATAGTTTTGCATAGTTGCATTTTGATGATGGATGTTGGTACCACGCTGCTGCTGGACAAATGCTGTCTAACTAGGTCATCGTCAGCTTCGCTAACCGTGCTATCATCATCAATAGCGTTGATTACAATAGTTAGGTCTAGATATCAGAGGCTTCAAAATCCCAGCTTTATTGAAAACACATTAAGTAAATATTCAAAGCAGCCTAACGATGACTAGTAAGCTCTCCCAGCTTCCTGTTATCTAGAACATCCCTTGAAAGGCTTTTGATTGCAATGGCCAACATTGAAATGGCACCAAATTCTAAGAACGTTTCTAATTTGTTAAGTACACGCTCTTAAAAAGTTTCTGGTCAATTTACGGTTTGCCTTCGATGGAACTTCTGACGAGAGAAGTTACACAACTTCTGTTCAAATTAGGCAATTCCCAAGAAAAATACCTAAAAGTAATAGTTCAACTTACGCCATTTTCGGGCATATAAAGAAGGGTCGGGTCTTATTACTACTGTAATTTAAGGAGAAGTTTTCACTTATGTGAATTACTGTAACTATATAGGGAGAGAAAACTTTCTATTCTAAAAAGAAAATGTTTGTCTTGTTATTCGATTCCAAGATTTAGTTACTGCTAGATTTTGGACGTTTCATATTGCATCTTTTAGAAGTTGTTGCGTTGTTGTCAAATGCAGTGTGAAAGTAATCGAAATTGAGAAAATTGTTAAATTGAAATTGGAGCATGGTGCTAAAGATGGTTGGTAAAGATCAACGCACTTCCAAAAATTCAATATACAAAATATCTGTCATTTTGGATCATCAAATACCTAAAGGCTATTTATAAGCTTGTTTCAATGAATAATTGATACAAATCTATGGCATAAAAATCGAATGAGAGGTACTCTAGTTGTTCAGTAAAGCTTCGCAGAACTCAGGACTAGTACTAATTTTGGATTGACAACTCCTCAACGCATGTCTTGCCATCACTAAGTAAGATTTAGTTTGGAAGGCTTTCCTTTAAATTCTCAGCTAAAATATTCAAACTGTTTTTAACGAATACAAAAAATTGTAAACTACATAAATAGCAAATCTCATTTACGTTATTCGAATGATTTCACGTAATAAATATTTTTCTTATATATATATTATTTAAAATTTTTTTTATTACGCATGCATCATAATCAACGATTATCGCACGCTGCAGCGTGCTTAAAATAATGTTTATGATGCACCTACTTTTTGAAAGGTTTCTATAGAAACATTTGATTATGTCAAATATCACAGATTAATATATTCGTCAATATATCCCTTAAGTTTAAGATTTAAAACATTTTTGAGATTATGATGCATTCGTAATAAAAAATAGCGTATGATATACGTGTATAAGAGGCCTTTAAAGTCCTTGCGCGCGTGTTTTGAAATATGTCGCGCGTGCTTTAAAGGCCCTCTTATACACTTATATCATAATATACTATTATGACATTTAATTATTTGTATAAAAGGTTATGCGTATACTACTGCCATATTTGATAAAGAAAATAAACTTTTATTAATTTTACGTAGCTTGGAAACCTTATACCTCACGCGTGGAAGCAAGCATAGATTAGGTGTCTTACTTCTATACTTATATCGTTTTTAGCTATAATATGGACTATTTCCTGCGTAGCCCTGCGAAATTAGGCTCTTTCAGATGTCGTTTAATGCTAGGAAATTGTCGCTTTCTGTGACATAATCAACCAATCTGACATAAAGACAAATTTGATACGGCTCGTTCACTAAGAACAAACAGAAAAAGATTTCCTATTTCCTCTTGCTTAAACGACCTGACACTAATTGATATTGATATAGTCTCATCTTTTACGTATATGTAGAGGGTTTGGCTAGGTGTTTGGCCATTTTTTGAAATAAAAACTTTTTTGGCGCGTTGAGCACTCTTTTTTCTGGGTTGAGAATAAGACGGAGTTGTCTACGTACGTAACGCTCAAAGCTGTCTACGTTCGGCCATTTAACGCTCATTTGGGTAATTTATGAATACTTAACTTTTTTCTCGAAAATTATTAAGAGTGGCATTTAAGCATTACTTGCAGGCAGCCGAAGAATCAAAAAAATCAAGCGAGAGCTCGATATGTTATTTCTAGGAGAAAAACGTTCTAAATGTTTCTCTGATTGGAAAATGTCGAGTACATTAATTTTTGAGGGAAAATATAAAAAAAATCGATTTTTAGGTCACAAAATTAAGGTTTTAATTTTCTTTCTAGTAAAATAATATTGAGTATTTAGGCCAAAAATCACACAAGAGGGTACTTTACAAATGATGACGCCTTTTATACACGGTTTACTAATTTAATTTGAACTTTTCGCCGTTTGGATTTTTGACACGACACGTCACCACATAATATTTTATTACTGAGAAACCGAATAATCTGAAGCAAACAAACTTTCATACATTATAGAGTGGAGTTACGAGTACAACATACCAAAAAATGGAATCGATAAGTTTGAAAATCCCGAATTGATGATTTATTCCATTTTCCGTTTGAAAAATCTTCTTCAAGTTATAACACGGCATGTCATCACATAATATTTTATTAATGAAAAACCGAATAATCTGGAGCAAACAAACTTTCATGCAATATAGAGTGGGGTTATGAGTATAAGATACCAAAAAATCTAATCGATGCGATTGAAAATTCCAAATTAATGATTCGAATCTTCTTCGAGTTTTGACACGACCGACATGTCACCACATAATGTTTTTTTTACTGAAACACCAAGATAATTTGGAGCAAACAAACTTTCATACATTAAAGAGTGGGGTTACGAGTACAACATACCAAAAAATCGAATCGATACGGTTAAAAATTCAAAATTGATGATTCTTTCGATTTTCCGTTTGAAAAATCTTCTGCGAGTTTTGACAAGACATGCCACCACGTAACATTTTATTAAAGAAAAACCGAATAATCTGGAGCAAACAAACATTCATTTATTAAAGAGTGGGGTCACGAGTACTACATACCAAAAAAATCGAATCGATACGCATGAAAATTCCAAATTGATGATTTATTCGATTTTCCATTTGAAAAATCTTCTTCGAGTTTTAACACTACATGTCACCACATAATATTAAGTTTTAGAACTTTGCCTAAACCGTCAGAATATTCTATCAGACAAAAAAATTGAGCATCGAAAAGCGCAGAAACATTCACAAGTTTGCTTTTTTTAAATTGAACCACCTATATTTTATTTCAAATTTCGATAGAGAATATTTTTCTGCAAACAAAAATTTATAATTTGTTTATATTTTTCTTAGCAATTAGGTTCAAATATAAATTCAAAATATTTTGTAAAAGTTATTACCTACTACAGGTATTTCTAAAGGTAGAGACTGGTAATGCCTAGAAAGGTTATAATAGTCCTGGAGCCCGTGTAGAAAAATTGCAACGATTTCGGGCAGTTTCCTTATTTTGTTATTCGATTGTACCCACATTGTGCAGATACGTTTGGGGTGTCAGCTGGCTAGGTGGCGGTGGGGGTAGTTGCTAAGGGGTTGCAAACAAATGAAAAAAATCGTGACGGGAATGAGTCCCGGGCAGCACGAAATTTTTATGAGCGGAAAATTATGTTCAATAATGAACATTGAACATTGTAAGCTAGCCGGGGGGGTGGTGGGGTACTTGTCAGCTAGGGGTGCGAATGAGTCCGAAAATGCGAATTTTCAAAACGATGTCGGGAAACTTGAAATTTGGGTAGCTACTAATATTTCATATATGATTCACGACAAAGAGTGTCAGCTGCTGGCATGTCGGTGGAAAAGTTGTCAGCTGGGGTCACAAAACAATCCGGGCGTAGATGCGCTGTTAGCTGGCGCGCAAGACCTTTAATGCATTAGCTGACAATTTTTCCACCAACATACGAGCAGCTGATAATTTTTTTCGTAAATATTACATTAAATATAAGTATCCAATTAAATTACAAGTTTCCCGAAATCATTCTTGTTGATTTAATCATGAAAAACATGCAGGGGGCAATCTCGAGTTAACACTAATTTCAGTTCTACATAATCAGAAATTTATTTAACTATCAATGGATAATTATGTAAGTACTGATTAATTGGAATGCATTATATACTATACTACATAAATTAATAGTAAGCAATTTTCCTATACAAAATCGTATTATGTATTATTTAAAAAATAATAAATCATCTTAACATGTCGGTATTTAGTCTCATATTATTTAAAAAATAATAAATCACCTTAACATGTCGGTATTTAGTCTCATCTTCTTCGTTATCATCAGAGTCTTCAATCTCATGTTCGATTGGTAAAAGATCGTCATCAGGCTATTCATCGACATTTGGAACTTGCTTGTGCGCGTTACTCCAAATCCTCGATATGTAGATGGTCCTCAATAATTGCTGTTTTAATTTTGAGTATGATGGTGGCAAGAGAGATGCGTCGAAGTTCTTATCAGGTAATGTAAATTCGTTGTCATTTTTTCCTAGTTTATATACTTTCATGAAGGTCGCTACACGTGCATCATTAACTTTTTTAATTGTCGTAAAGCCATACACGGTACACACACATTTTTCGATGGGTGGCATAGCAATGGCAATGTTTTCTTTCAATAAGTAGCAGATAGCAATAAATACTGCAATAAAATCTGAATTTGTATGTACCATGTATGGCTTTACGACAATAAAAAAGTTAATAATGCACGTGTGGCGACCATCATGAAAGTATATAAACTAGGAAAAGATGACAACGAACTTACATTGCCTGATAAGAACTTCGACGCATCTTTCTTGCCATCATCATACTCTGAATTAAAACAGCAATTATTGAGGACCATCTACAAATCGAGGATTTGGAGTAACGCGCACAAGCAAGTTCTGTCCACATTGGACCCACTGGATCATGGATGGCAGCTGGAGGAAGGTAAATACACCTGCAAATGGTTTCATGGCGACCAATTACCCCCGACTGTGAAAATGATCACTAAAGACGCCGACAATACTAAAGGTATTTATTTAAATTATTTGAATTTGTCATGTCATAAAATATTAATAATTTTTACACAATCAATTACTTATTTTTCTAGATATCAATGAACAGCCTGATGACATATTTTACCATTCGAACATGAGATTGAAGACTCTGATGATGACGAAGTAGATGATGACGAAGATTGAGATTAAATATCGACATGTTAAGACGACTTAATAGTTTTTTAATAATAAATAAGACGATTTTGTATAGTAAATTAATTACTATTAATTTATGTAGTACAGTATATAATGCATTATAATTAAGCAGTAAATAATTATCCATTGATAATTAAGTGAATTTCTGATTATGTAGCACTGAAGTTGTTAATGCGAGATTGCACTCTGCATATTTTTCCTCATCAAATCATCAAGAATGATTTCGTGAAACTTGTAATTTAGCTGGATACTAATATTTAATGTAATATTTACGAAGAAAAGTATCAGCTGCTCGTATGTTAGCGGAAAATTTGTCAGCTGATGCATTAAAGGTCGTGCGCGCCAGCTAACAGCTCGTCTACGCCCGGAACCTTTTGTGACCCCAGCTGACAACTTTTCCACCGACATACGAGCAGCTGACACTGTTAGAGCCACCAACATTATAGAATGAAACATATAAAAGGTTTACATCCTTGTAGAATAGCCAGTTAAAGGAGATAATTATGTCTATTATTGTCTCCACGGCAATGCGCAACAACCAGTAAGTGTCATTTCTTGAAAAATAAGTATGTCATGTAGTACAGGCACGCTGCTTGTTTTTTCTAAAAATAGTAAAAATATATCACATTAAAATAGAACTAGTGCATTATGAATTGATACAGTCCACTATTCAGCAGTTTTCGATACATATTTTTGGTCCAATCGACTCGAATGTGATATATTTGTTGAGAATTATTGGCGACATTAATTCAATTGGGACCAGTCATTTTTATCAAGACGTCAAGCCTCGATGTTGAAGACAGCGGATGAAATGCTGTGAGTTTGGTTCACCCAGGAAAGAGTAAGATAGCTTTTACTTGACAAATACTTGACAATCTGACGATTCATAATATTTTATGTTATTATATATTTTATTTTAAATATTGCTTTACATAATGGCAGAAGAGTTGAGTAAGCTTAGAGTTAAAAGAGGCCAATTTAAAGCCAGTTTAACTAGGTTTCGAACTTTTCTTGAACCTATTGGCCCTGAGGTTGAGGATATTGACGCTAAGGTTATTCAAGTGGGTATCAGATTGGATAAAATTCAACCAATTTATGATGAGTTTGTACAATGTCAAAATGATATTGAGTTAATTATTTCTTCCTCTGAGATTGAAAAAGAGTGTGAGGAGTTGACAAATTTTGAGATCGAATATTTTAATGCTATTTCAAAGGCCACACTTATTATTTCTAAATTTAATGATACCAATAAAAATAATGGTATTGATAGAGGCATTACTTCTGCTAAAAGCGCCTCTTCTCGAAGATCAGAGAATGTTCATGGGTTTACATTTTCAGTTAAGCTTCCTGAAATGAAGTTGCCAAAGTTTTCGGGCACTTATGACAAATGGTTAGAGTTTAGAGATGCATTTATTTCAATGATAGATAAAAATGAATCATTGGACAATCTACAGAAATTTTATTATTTGCGAGCACATCTTGAAGGCGAAGCTGCGCAAATGATTGAATCGATTAAGGTTACTAATCAAAATTATGAGATTGCGTTTTCGTTGCTGAAACAAAGATACGAAAATACAAAGATTA
The DNA here is from genome assembly GCA_016904865.1 of Pissodes strobi. Taxonomy (NCBI): domain Eukaryota; kingdom Metazoa; phylum Arthropoda; class Insecta; order Coleoptera; family Curculionidae; genus Pissodes; species Pissodes strobi. The sequence goes on along the minus strand of MU182001.1, from coordinate 273,855 downwards.
TAATTTTTAATTATGTTAAATCATTATTTGATGCTCCTAGTATAGTAAAGGAATCCTATACTGATTTAAGGTATTTATTTGACACTTTTAATAAAAATCTACGTAGTTTAGAAGCGTTGGGTCAAGTCACAGATCAGTGGTCAGTTTTGTTAGTTTACTTACTTACAAGTAAATTTGATAGTCGCACAAGACGCGATTGGGAAGCGTATAAGCATCAAGATGAGCTTCCTACCTTAAATGATGTTACAGTATTTTTAAAAGAAAAATGTGAACTTCTTGAAAAAATGGAAGTTGTTAAGAGCGATAATAATAAATTCTTCAAGCAAAATATTAAAGGTAAAACCAATTTTAATTCGTATGTTTCGGTAAATAAATTTAATAATAAATTTTCTTGCTTTTATTGTAAAAACCAGCATTCAATTTTTAAATGTAATTCATTTTTGAAATTAGATCTTAATAAAAGAAATGACGAGGTTAAAAGACTACAATTGTGTCTAAATTGTCTTAATCCAAATCACTCAGTTCAAAAATGTTCAAAAGAACCTTGTAGAAAATGTTCTAGATATATTAATTCCATGTTACACGTGGATGAGCATTCGACTGCGGACGGTGTGCATCATAATAGGTCTGAACAAAATCATGAAAGGCGTGGCCCAGAGAAAATCGACAACATTGATCCAATTGTCAGCTACGTTTCTGCGAGTGCGACATCGCCGACTGTGCAAGAGCGAGAAGCAGGTATTGGTAATCGTATTGACCGTAAAGATCCAGATAAGAACAGCGCTATCGTTGCTGTTGCATCACAATTATCTCTCTTTGGACAAGCAAATAGATATGCCTTATTGTCCACCGCCGAAGTGTTTATATTTAATAAAGAAAATCAAGGTTTTAAAGCCAGAATTTTATTAGATCCTGGGTCTCAATCGAATTTTATTACTGAGAGTTTTTGCAGAAAGGCTAATTTAAATATGCAAAAGATTCATATTTCAATATTAGGTATTGGAAATAGCGAATCTACTTCCACAAATTATACGACTAATTTTAAAATAAATGGCCATAATGGAGACTTTTCTAAAAATATTACGTGTTTTGTTTTGCCTCAAATAACACAACCTATTCCTGTTTGTAGTTTTAATCTTGACTTTTTGAATATTCCCGCTGAAATAAAATTGGCAGACCCGGATTTTAATATTAAAAAAGATGTAGATATATTATGTGGGATTGGATTATTTTATGAGATATTATTAATGGAACAAATAAAGTTAAATAAGCATTTATGTTTACAGGCTACCAAATTAGGTTGGGTTTTAGCGGGGGAAATAAATTATGGAATGATTGGAGATAATAAGATTTTAGCTTGTTTATCGGTAGAAGATAAAATTAATATAAATCTTTCGCGTTTTTGGGAGATAGAAGAAGTTGAGAGTGTTGTAAAGTCTAATGACGTGTGTGAAGAACACTTTAAAAATAACTTTAAAAGGGATTTAAATGGGCGTTTCATTGTTAAAATTCCGTTTAAAGAAAATAAAAATAAATTAGGCAAATCTAAGCAAAACGCGCTAAAGTGTTTTGAAGATTTAGAACGGCGCATTTCGAAAAATCTCGAATTGAAAAGCGAATACGAGGAATTTATGAATGAGTATGAAAGGCTAGGGCATATGTCGTTGTTGACAAGTAATGTTCAAGAATTATCGGACTCTAGTGATGCTTATTACATGAGTCATCACGCTGTTATCAAGGCGTCTAGCCTTACAACTCGAGTTCGTGTTGTTTTCAATGGTTCGGCTTCCACTGATACAGGGTTATCGTTGAACGATATTCAGTATTCGGGCCCAACCATTCAAAATGATTTGATGACAATTTTGTTAAATTTTAGGAAACATTGTTATGTTTTAAATGCCGACATCTCAAAAATATATAGGCAGGTCATTATTGAGGAGACCGATAGATGTTATCAAAGAATATTTTGGCGAAGCAATCCGTCGGATAATTTAAAATGTTATCAATTAAATGTTGTTACTTATGGGTTGGCGTCGTCGCCTTTTCTTGCAACTCGTTGTTTGTTGCAACTTGCTTTAGATAATGAAACGGATTATCCCCTAGCTAGTGAAGTAATAAAAAGTTGTTTTTATATGGACGACCTTCTGGCTGGGTCAGATAATAAGGCTGAATTATTGCAATTACAAAAAGATGTAAGCAAAATCCTTACCAGTGCAGGTTTCGAGTTAAGAAAATATCTTTCAAATGTACCCGAATTATTTCATGAATTCGACATCAATTCTTCATTAGATGTAAGCATTATAAATCTAAGTGAAAATGAAAGCAATAAAACGTTAGGAGTTTATTGGAATGCAAATAGTGACACAATAGAATATAAAGTACAGAATTTTTCTGAAAATTATTCTATAACTAAAAGATCGATCTTGTCAATGATAGGTCAGATTTTTGACATTTTAGGTTTATTAGGGCCAGTTGTCATACGAGCTAAAATAATAGTGCAGGTACTATGGAAGAATAAACTTTCTTGGGATGAGGAAATTCGAGGTGATCTTCGCGAGAATTGGATTCTGTTTTGTAGGGATTTGGTGCATGTAAATGAAATAAAAATTCCAAGGCATGTTTTTTGTAAAGATCCTATTTTTATTGAATTGCATACGTTCTGTGATTCATCTGAAACTTCCTATGGCACTTGTGTTTACATAAGATGTAAATTTAATAATAATGAATTTTCATGCAATTTAATAACAGCTAAGAGTAAAGTTGCTCCAGTTCGTCCTGTAACACTTGCTAGACTTGAACTATCAAGTGCTGTGTTGGGTACTAAGTTGGCGGAAAAGGTTAAGAATTCTTTGAAAATTAATTTTCATAAATATTATTATTGGAGTGATTCCACAATCACCTTGTGCTGGATTAAGGGTAACCCAGAACGGTGGAAAAAATTTGTGTGTAATAGGGTAGGTTACATTCAAGAAAAAACCAATCCAGATTATTGGTTTCACGTAAAGTCACAAGATAATCCAGCTGACTTAATATCTCGCGGTACAACAGCACAAAGTCTAATTGATAATAGTTTTTGGTTTAAGGGACCTATATGGTTAAGCCTAGATGAGTCACTTTGGCCTGAATCTAAAGTAAATTTAAAACTTGATATACCGGAACAAAAGGTTCAGTCTAATATAGCGATTGCTGATAATAATTGGGACATATTTTCAAAGTTTTCCAGTATATTTACACTACAGAGAGTCGTTGCTTTATGCAGAAGATTTTTATATAACACTAGACATAAAAAATCAGATCGAATTTTTGGTTAGTTAAATTGTCAAGAATTAAATGACGCTCTTAATGATATTATTAAGGTTGCTCAAGTACAATGTTTTAAATCGGAGTTATATGATTTAAGAAATAAGGGCACGGTAAGCCATTTAAGTAGTATAAAATCCTTAAATCCATTTTTGAAAAACGATATAATAAGAGTAAGCGGCAGAATACAAAAAGCTGATATTTCATTTGCCAAAAAACATCCTATCATCTTACATAATAAACATAGATTAACAGAAATGTTAATGCTTAATGAACATTTAAAGCTGATGCACTGTGGACCTCAACAGCTGGTTTATTCAATGCGTGAGCAGTATTGGCCGATTTCCGGAAGAAATTTGGCTCGAAAAATTGTTCATAATTGTATTATTTGTTTTAAAATAAAACCTAAAACTTGTGAGTATATTATGGGAAATTTACCCCCTGAGAGAGTTACGCAATGTGCTCCATTTTCGAATACAGGTTGTGACTATGCAGGTTATTTTCTTATAAAGGATAGAAAAACCCGAGGTTATAAATTAATTAAGGCTTATGTTTGTGTCTTTGTATGTATGGCAACAAAAGCAATTCATTTAGAATTGGTAACTAGCTTGTCCAGTGATGCATTGTTAGCTACATTAAGGCGGTTTGTGGCTAGAAGGGGTAAACCAGTGAATATTTTCTCTGATAATGGGACCAATTTCATTGGGGCAAATTCAGAGTTAAAAAGGTTTTTAAAATTAAACTCGGATATAATTAAGCATAGCATGGTCGACGAAGGAGTTAATTGGCGTTTTATTCCTCCTCGGGCACCAAACTTTGGTGGAATTTGGGAAGCCGGGGTCAAAAGTTTCAAGTTTCATTTGAAACGCGTAGTCGGGAACGCATACCTTGACTATGAAGACTTTACGACTATACTACAACAAATCGAAGCTATCTTAAACTCCAGACTTTTAAGCCCGTTGTCCTCTAGTTCTGAGGATATGTCTCCACTAACGCCGGGTCATTTCCTAATTGGAAGGCCTTTGATTTCTCTTCCGGACGCTGACGTAACTGAAGTCAAGGAAAATCGTCTATCTAGATTTCAACGTCTGCAACAAATGACACAGCACTTCTGGAAGCGGTGGTATAAGGAGTACTTGTCAGAATTACAACACCGCCAAAAATGGAACCGACATGGACCGAATAACTTGAAGGTTGGAGATCTGGTAGTCATTAAGGAGGATCATCTGCCACCTCTTCAGTGGAAACTTGCAAGAGTTGCTGAACTGTTTCCTGGGACTGATGGTGTTACAAGAGTTATAAATGTGCGGTTTAGTGATGGCAGCATATCTAAACGTGCAATAAGTAAAATTTGTCTGTTACCCAATGAAGCGACGCGACTGTGAAGGTTTAAATAAACCCAATTAAAGACAAATTAATGAACATAAATTATTTACTTCAAGATTTGATGAAAAGGACAGTCTTAGAACCATTAAGACACTAATTTTTAGCATTAAAGTTAAGATTTAGTTTTTAAAAAAGAATGTGTTTAAAAAAAAGTATGTTTTTACTGATATGTAATAATTATTCTTAATTTTAGTGTTTTAAGTATTTAGTTTGAAATATGTATATTTCAAGGTGGCCGGCATGTTAGAGCCACCAACATTATAGAATGAAAGATATAAAAGGTTTACATCCTTGTAGAATAGCCAGTTAAAGGAGATAATTTTGTCTATTATTGTCTCCACGGCAATGCGCAACAACCAGTAAGTGTCATTTCTTGAAAAATAAGTATGTCATGTAGTACAGGCACGCTGCTTGTTTTTTTTCTAAAAATAGTAAAAATATATCACATTAAAATAGAACTAGTGCATTATGAATTGATACAGTCCACTATTCAGCAGTTTTCGATACAGACACTTTTTTTCGTGAATCATATATATAATATTAGTAGCCACCCCAATTTCAAGTTGCCCGATATCGTTTTGAAAATTCGCATTTTCGGACTCATTCGCACCCCTAGCTGACAAGTACCCCACCAGCCCTCGGCTAGCTGACAATATTCAATGTTCATTATTGAACATAATTTTGCGTTCAGAACAGTTTCGTGCTGCCTGGGACTGATTCCCGTCACAATTTTTTTCATGTGTTTACAACCCCTTAGCAACTACCCCCACCGCCACCTAGCCAGCTGACACCCCAAACGTATCTGCACAAGGTGGGTACAATCGAATAAAAATATGAAGGAACTACCCGATAATCGTTGCAGTTTTGTACACGGGCTCCAGGACTATAAGATGTCAAGCTGCTGCCAGATTGTCTTCGATTGATCATGCAGTATTAATTATAATTAAAAATGGGATATCCTGCTGAAGAAAAGGCTTCCAACTTCTATAATAAAATTCATTTTAATTATGCTAATAATAAATAATAAGGAAATACAACAAAAAAGAAGAATGGTAACGATGAAGAAGAACTCAGCATGATCTAAACATGCAACTAAGCATTTTGTACATATCCACCATTTTTTTCAATGCATTTTTGTATAATATTTAAAAATTTGCGGTGAATTGTATTATAAATAAATTCTGGGTGGTTATTGTTTAAATTTTCAATTTGGGCATGAATCCTTGCTTCTAAAATGGCAAGGTTCTCAGTTTTCTCATAGTAAGCATTATCCTTTAAATTTCCCCATAGAAAGATGTCATTCGGGTTGAACTCGGGACTGTTAGCTGGCCATCTGATAGGTCCTCTTCGACTAATCCACAGCGCATATTTATTATTTAAAAAGTCAGTGACGGGTTGAACATTGTGAAGAGCTCCATCCTGCTGCCAGATCAAAGAATTATACTGTGCAAGTGGAAGCTGTTCTAATAATATATTTTTGATATGGTTTTCAAGGAAATGAAAGTATCTCGTACCATTTAAATTTTCGTAATAAATGATTGGTCCTAATATACGATTGCCCAACATCCCGCACCAAACATGAATTGAACGTCTCCCCTGTGTTTTGGATTTTATATGGGTTTTCAGTAGACCAAAACCGTTTGTTCCACCTATTATATATCCCAGAAGTTGTAAACGTGGCGTCATCAGTAAACAAAATTCTATTTAATAAATTAGGGTCTTGCTGGATTCGCCTTAACATTTCTCTACAAAATTAAAGCCTTTGGTTTTTGTGATCTTCCGTTAAACCCTGTACTGGTATAAATCTATAGGGGTGGTATTTGTGTTTGTGTAAAATTCGCCAAATTTTGTTCTGTGATGTCATGGCTTGGCTTGCAATGCTTCTTGTGTTTGATTCAGGATTATCTAGATTTTTGATACATAGTTATTATATCTACATTTTCAACAATGTTAAAAATATTTACCTGTAAATAACAATAAGACGCCGAGTTCCACTTCATCGTTACTAACCACCATTCTTCTTTTTCGTTGTATTTCCTTCCGGATCTCGAACGCTTTTACAATATTTTTGATTGCATTCTTGCAAGGGGTAGTTCGATTGCGGTAAAGTCTTCGGTATTGCAATATCACTTGATTAGCGTTAGAATTATTAGCATAATAAAGTTGAATGATGGAAGCTTTTTCTTCAGCAGGATAACCCATTTTTAATTATAATTAATACTGCCTGATCAATCGAAGACAATCTGGCAGCAGCTCGACATCTTATATCCTTTCGGGGCATTACCAGTATCTACTTTTAGAAATACCTGTAGTAGGTAATAACTTTTACAAAATATTTTGAATTTAAATTTGAACCCAATTGCTAAGAAAAATATAAACAAATTATATATTTTTGGTTGCAGAAAAATATTCTCTATCGAAATTTGGAATAAAAAATAGGTGGTTCAATTTAAAAAAAGCAAACTTGTGAATGTTTCTGCGCTTTTCGATGCTCAATTTTTTTGTCTGATAGAATATTCTGACGGTTTAGGTAAAGTTCTACAACTTCCACATTTAAAGTCTTGTTGTACCTGTTATATTAAAGGTAAAGGTAGGGGGTCAAAATATAATATATCACCCTGTACAATATACCAAAAAATCGAATCGATACGATTGAAAATTTCAAATTGATGATTTTTTCGATTTTCCGTTTGAAAAATCTTCTTCGAGTTTTGACACGACATGCCACCACATAATATTTTATTACTGAAAAACCGAGTTAATCTAGAGCAAACAAACCTTCATAAATTAAAGAGTGGGGTTGCGAGTACAACATACCAAAAAATTTAATCGATACGATTGAAAATTCCAAATTGTTGATTTATTCGATTTTCCGTTTGAAAAATCTTCTTCGAGTTTTGACACGACATGCCATCACATAATATTTTATTACTGAAAAACCGACTTAATCTGGAGCAAACAAACCTTCATACATTAAAGAGTGATATTACGAGTACAGCATACCAAAAAATTGAATCGATGCATTTGAAAATCCCGAATTGATAATTTTTTCGATTTTCTTATTGAAAATTCTTCTTCGAGTTTTGATACGACATGTCACCACATAATATTGTATCACTGAAAAACCGAATTATCTTGAGCACACAAACTTTTCTACATCAAAGAGTGAGGTTACGAGTAGAACATACCAAAAAATCATATTGATACGATTGAAAAACCAGAATTGGTGATTTTTTTGATTTTCCGTTTGAAAAATCTACTTTGCAAATATACACAATATACATATTATTAATTTTGCCTTGTTGGAGGTTCAATTTCTCTCGTGTGGTCTTTAGCACACACCATTTTTCTAAAAAACAATATTTTTTTTTATAGAATTGGTAACCAAAATTAGTAAAAATATGTCGAAGAGACAACGCTTCAAATTATTAACATGATTGTTACGCCAGCAAACTTTATTTAAGTAATGATTGTCTAACATTTGTGTGAAAACAGCATCCTGGCACATTTGTAACTAGAAAAAGCTTTTGTGGAATTTTATAGTTTTTCATAATTATTGTCTTGTTTACAAAATTGTTCTCGATATTTTAATTATCAATTTCGGGTAGCATTTCATTTTTAAATGGTTAGGTTATTGCTAACTAAAACTAATTTTCCTTACCCTTATTTTTGTATTATTCGCTTCTTCGACACATCGTACTTGTCGTAATCGAGAACCTCCACCACAACTCACAGAACACGGTCCCCACTCTCCAACGTGCCACCTAAAAAATAAACCGCATTATTAGTTAATCGTTTATTTCAAGCTATATAATAAAACAATACTCATATACTTTTCACAGAAAACATAAATTAGTGCGCCCATAAAATATGTAATAAGTACTTGGACAAATAAATTAATGCCTAAGGTAGAATATTTGATATTTTTATTTCAACCCATTATAGGCCAATGAAACACATTTCTGGCAGTCAGTTACTGATTTGAATCGTCCACTTTATATAAGTATATAATTATTCATTTTCCTTTGTAACTGAAATCGCTTATACTAATTACAGCGAGTGCGTTTAATAGTCTCCATAAAAAAATTATTACATATTGCGGAGCATTTAAACAAAGAGATATTTCAATTGCGGAGAGGTTATATCTTGCATCAACAACAAAAACCCTTATTGGAAGCTCATCCATTTCCCGCAATTCCCTCATTTGCCCGCATAACGCTCGAAGAAACAAACGGCGTATCATAAACAAAAAGTTGTGCCTGGATAAAATGTGCCTACCCTTGTTACATTTTGGATTTGGAAAAATAAGAGACGCGATCATTTTTTTTTAATGATATGGAGTCAGGAGTTGACCTAGATATATACGCAGACATGGGTGTCATAGAGGAGCTTATCGTGAAAAATTAGCTGCCAGGCAAAAAGAGCTATGTCTAATAGTTCATAGGTTTTTACGAGATGGAATGACTGACTATGTAAGAAATACTAGAACTAGCAGCTAGATTGTGTAACTTGATTTTTAGTACGATAGCGTACAGGGTCGTCTGGAGAATGTTTTCCTCTAACGGAAAATATTAATCTTTTTGTAACACCTTTTTTAACGTTGCTTGCGCTAAGTATAGCAGTGCGAAAACAAGTCTAAATAAAAAATGTATTTTCTTTTCATTAAATTGAAGTTATGATGGTAATTAGCTGCCGGAGAATTCTCGGATAAATGTCGTGAAATTTAAGCCGGAGACGGCATATGATACTTGTTTCATTGGATTTAAATGCCATAGTAGACGATAGAGCTGTGTAGGAATCGATTCTTTTTTGCCCATATGAAGTCAAACATCACATCTGATTCCTTTTTAAGAGTAACGAATTATAATAAAACCAGTATTTGCATCCGTGACGTAGTTATCTTTAGTTAATATTTTATCAATTTGTTCCGGAAAAATAGCTTATAAACGATCAGTCTGAAAATTTGATTCTAGCAAAAGAAAATTGTCCAAAAAAGTAATTTTTAAAATTTAAACTTTTGCGATGTAGTCAAGTGAAATATGTAGCTTTAAAATGTACAAAAAATATTTTATAGAATGTTACAAATCAAAATTTATAAAACAGCTGAATTACTTAAGGAGCATAAAAATGCACCTTTAAAAGCCTTATCATATTTTCATTGAAATTATGGCTCTTGCCAAAATTGGAGCAAAACCATCTTATTATATCTTAAAAAATATTAGGCCTTTTATTTCCTTGTTTATGCTATTTAATAAATACCTTTGTTTCGGAAATTTTCTTCGAAATTTTCATTTAAATGATTTATCCTTTTCCAAATAAGTCACATTTTTTGATTTGGCGTACTCCCCCTACCCCTTGCATAGTTTACTTAAAATTTGAAAATTAGTTCATAATATTTTACATTTGATTATATTTTTTACTTCTTCCAGCATAAAGCCAGCTTAAAATACATTTCAAAACTATTTTTTCAAAATTTTTACTTCAGTAATCAAACCTATAAAACGTATATTTTTGTGCTGAATTATATTTAGTTCTTCAATAAATCTAAAGGATAAGAAGTAGGTAAAAATGGAACAAGTTAATAAATTAGTATTTCAATAAAACAGTGTTAAGAAAACTGGAAAATTCTACTTTAATCGAATTATTTGCAAAATTGAAGAATTTTGCAAAACCCTTTTAGGAAACCTCAAAATCTCCTACAATAATTCAGCGTCATCTCTTTCATCCCCTTGGTGACAATTTTATTGATTTTATTATTATTTGAAATTTGCATGACAAATTTAAGGTCAATGTCTCAATTTGTTCCTGAGTTTAAGCAACTGTTTGTCTACTTTTTTGAGGAGTAGTTTATAATCAGTTCGTCCCTTTTGTATTTTATAATAACACCTTCAGACGAAAAAATCCCTTAATATCTTAAAGCAGCGCCAATTTTCAAAATTGGCAATTAAACCTTAGGTGAAAATACGTAACTACATTTTTTTGGGAGCAGTTTATTTAGCTTGGAGAGCATTAATGTGCAGTTTTAAAGCACAACAAATACATATCGATGAATTGACACAATATTAGAAAAAAAATCACTCCTTTGGAGGAATTTACATTTCATTTTTGGCTTAGTCATGCATATTGTAAAAATAATGAGCATTAGGAAAAATTATTTAATCATAGGAAAGCTACATGAAATCTAAATAAAATTTGAGAAACTCTCGAAAATTACAGCACTTTAAAAAAATGTTTACCAAGATGTTGTTATATGTATTTTTATCAGTGTATTTGCTGCTAAATGGCATTAACAAAAAACTAGCAAAATCGTCAAAATTTTCAAATTTTTCGAATATTTCATTTCTTCTATGTATATAAAAATAGCATTTATTTTGCGAAAATATATTCCTATTATAATCTAGACAGAAGAAGCTTTTGAGATTCGAACACTTCACTCAAAAAGGTTTTTTTTTTAAGTTACAACAAATTAAAAATCAGGGTAAACCCTGATTTTGTGTTGACTGGGTTATTTTGTCTATATTATTTGTATTATCCACAAATTTTAATCTTGAAACACGATAAGTTTAAAATCATTCATAAAAACTCTTCGCAATGTTTAGGTACCTAGTTATTCAGTTTTGCCCATAATGATTAAGTTTAAGTTATTTAACAGATATTTTTTTCCATTACTTTTTTGAGGTAGTACTCCTAATGTCTAATGGTTTTTAATATATCTTTATTAAAATGTCTTAATATATAGTTGTTATCTGTATATTATGTACGAATCAGATCTCTTTTCTTCTTCATAACTTGTTGGGTATTTTCATTCTATTTGCCTTCTTTCTCCCGGTTTTTATTTTGCAATATTTTTCATTACGGCTTCTAAAGTTTGGCAGATATTTACAAAAACTGAGACCAAAAGGCATAGCCCGTACTTAAAAAAATAAATTAATAATGTCCTCCAGAAAACACGTGGTAAGTGACATAATCTGGAAGTAATACGTATTTAATGTTTAAAAAAGAGCCAAGAAAAAGGATAACAGAATTATAAATTAATTTTCGTTCTTCTTTCAGTGACATTCTAACCTGCTGCATTAAAAAGGACACTTAAATCTTGCTAGTATCTAATAGAACTTTTAAAAGACAACTCAGAGCAATTTTTAAACTCTGCTTTGGAAATTGCTTAAGCATTTTTGATTAAGGCAATTAGAGTCTAGCATAACGAGACATGGATATTTAATGGAAATTTTAGTGCGATTCCTTCACCACCTTTCTTTTCCTTTGTCGTTATTGGCGGGTCCTAATTGGATCCCCAACATAGAAGAAAAATTATATGAAACATATTTAAAAGAGGCAGGTGACGGGAAGGTAAGTAACCACGTTGATATCTTTTTTTCAAGGTAATAATTTATTCAGTTTATTGGACATAATATCTTCTATATTGTTGTGGCGAATTTCTTTTGGTGGTAAATATTTGTCTTTTACGCCACTTTCACTAGTTCTTTATTACAGACTCAAGGGGCCTAACGGGCGAATATTTACCATTCTAAAAATACTACTACGTTGATACCTTATTTGCAAGGCAACAAATAATATATAATAATTATTTTTATTAACAGATCCAGATTAAGTGTAAAAGGTTCTAAACATCAGGTAGATTGGAAGCATCACCAGAACCTTATACATTATTTTCAGTTATACTTACCCTAAAATGCAAACGATGCCAACAAAATAAATTCGACAATATTTGCAACCAATTATATAATTCGTGTAGTAAAGTTTTGAACTTAAATTGCCAAATCATGTTTTACAACAAAATTGCTAATTGCACCCAAAGCTCCGCAAGATTTGATTAACAAAAGTCGGGTTAAGATTACAAATTGCCAGAGAAACAAAGATAGCAATAATATATGATAATTAATTAATTAATAATTATATTCTCTAGGAAAGTATTGCTTGCCTTGCTCCCATGGAGCGTACGCCCCTGATAAAACTATAAATGAAAATTGACATGAGCAATAATGGAACACAAACTATCATGTCTTAAGAGAATCCTGTCGTTTATAACATGGGGCAAACTTCGGAGCGACGCGACCGACGCGGCCACCCTAAGCTTTTGTCAGTGTCTCAAGTGTCCCCAGAGGATTTTTTTCCTAGCCTCTGATCGTACTGCTTCATGAAAGCGGCATACGTAACGAATGATTGATTATGACTGCAAATACTTGTCTGAAACTAATACAAAGCTTAATCAATTTTCAGCATCTTTTCATATGGGAAATTGTTGAGTATGTCTCTAGACGTTTTTAAAATTTAATTACAATTACAATTACATTCTAAGGTAAAATCTAAATCTTATAGACTCAAGATTGCACAATTTGAATCTGACTGCAGAGTTGGATTTGCTTATACTGTAAGCACTCAGAGTTTTGGAGAGAAGAGGGGAAAAAGTAAAAAACATTATTTATGGGCGTTTAGCACATTTTTCTTGGGCAGTGAAATGAGATGTTCAAAGTGTCTACGTTTGGCTTTTTAACGCTCACTCGAGTAACGTCGGCTTTAATCGATTGCAGCCAAGCGAGGGAGAAAAATAGTAACAAGTGATATAAGACATTTAGTCTTATAGATTGTCCTGTAGTTCTTGTCAGTATCTGTAATATATTAATTTGAATAATCATCTACTTAACTGCCAAATTATAAACACGATACATAACTATTAAAATAAATAGGTATTATCTATGCTTATCTGTATATAATACAATAACTATGTATTATGCCGGTTTGTACCCTATATTAATTTTTGACGCACGTATTTCCATGGGCAGCTTAGCTCAGATTGTCGGGCGCTTGCTTAGCATGGGAGAGGCGCCAGGATCGATGCCTGTCGCCTACAAGATCCTTCTTTTAAATTCTATTTAGTTTTTGATATTGCTTTGTTGAAATTTTAACTTTTATCGTGTGTCTTAAACACGCATCGTTTTATTTATTTATATTTTTAATTTGCGATGTAGCGCAACGAATTCAGGCAGATTCTAGTTAGCATATCACAAAATCGGAGGTATAATCCTATTTATATATTTTTGTGCCATATTTCTAACCTTAATACCGCGCCAAAGGTGGGTCCGCTGCTAAGAATCTTGCTGTCTATTTAGACACTAAAATGACATTTTATGTACAGGGTGGCTCGAATTCGAGTCCATGTATGGAGATCTGGCAAAAAATATGAGATATAGTGTCGGTCAATTTTGCCCTTTTAGGTGCCTAACATTATGTCGTTTAGAAAGTTTCAAAATTCCGAGTATTTTTGGAGATATACGGAAAAACTGAAATTTTGACAAATTGGTTTATATTTTTCATGGGCTTTGCAACACGATTTTCTTATTAATTTTAAAAAGAAAATTTAATTAGAGCGAACCTAACATCGGAGCGTAATGTGTGCAATACCCGGCTCCAGGTGTGGAGTTCATGAACGATACCAGTTCTGCCAGCTAAACTGGAAAAACTCCCCTGGTGTTATGCGGGGTTGTTAGGCCCGTTTTAATAGACAAGAAAACTAAATCTTAATTTACTGTCGGATCTATTGGCTTCTAGTTTTTTTTTAAATTTAAATCTGCAACAATCTTACGGAGAAACTTAAAAATAAAGGAATGACCACAAAAAAACTATTTAGTAATTAATAATTATAGCACAATATGATAATTGTAATGAGACTAAATATGTTGGTAAACTCAGTACTGTATGCCTAAGCCTAAGTTCTAAGCACTACTATACGAAGTCACTTTGGTTTACTTGAGATTAATACAGATATGTAAATGCAAATGTAACAATTAGTAGTCGCACCAATAATGAATGCAGTAAAAATAATATTATCAGTTAGTAGCGAAAACCACAATAACTAAATCAATCGGCCGGAAAATCAATGAAATAATAAATAGTATATTTCATTACCAGTCCGGAAACTAGGATTTTCCGGTGAGCGTACGACAGTCGTGCATAGTGCGGGAAAAGCTGTTTCTGGACGTGTAATGAACGATATTTTTCATAACACATCTTTGAAATAAAAACACAAACATAAAATTATTATTATTTTATGTATCCAAAATCATGTCAAAATACATTTTGAATTAAAATGTAAGCAAACGTCAAACTTGGAAGACAAGCAAGACACAGGTATAATATTTATCAAGCGTTTCTATGGAAATGTGTTTGTAGGCATAGTGATTGAATAGGCAGCTAGTTTTGATGTTTTCTTGTCAAGTAAGCTTAGAATAAATAAAATAATTTAACTTAAAAATTAGACTATCGGCGCTAAACTGTATTAAATTAATTTTATATACTGCATCGCTGTCTTATTTTAACCCAATTTTATTATACTGTTTTGTAACTAAATAACTGCAAATTTATCACTTGAAATTAGGGAACGGGAAAACTGTTCCCGCGCGCTCGTACCGGGAAACTTTTGGCGCACCAGAAAGACTTACTTTCTTTGCTTTACAGAGACGTCGAAAATGATGGTTTTCAGAGAGGTATTATGAAAAATAAGGAAAGCTTCCTTGAAGCTGGGCCAACAATGCTAGAATTATATTATAATAATTCGAACGATTATATCAATCGCCCGAAAAACAAAAGAATTAATAAAATTAATAAAGCCATCTTAAAGCTCGATCAACAGTGCTAAATTAATAATAAAAAAATAATCGAAATAATACCACGTATAGATCCGAAGGTCTGAAATGGCTGCAAGCTCAGCAGTTGAGGTGAAGGTAACCTGCTCGGGTGTGAGAATGAGAGTCCTACGCCCAAGACGTGAAAGGGAGCCCAAAGGTTAAACCCTGTAGTGAAACCGGTAGTGGGACCCGGTAGTGAGTTGCCTGGAACATCAACTGCCTCGGTATTATAAGGTGAGCTCGGAAAGCCTCTAGAAATAATGGAAAATAACCTTTAGCATCACAGCGACTATGTGCCAGCAGGCATTTAAATAATTCCAGAAAAATCTTACCTTGTGCAGTATTAAAATCCCGATAAATCGGTAGTGTCAAAACACAAACTAGGGACCCAATCCAATATCCCCTAGAAGGGTAGTATAAAACACAATGCTAAAAGCTGAGTCACTTACAACTACACTTCAGCAAAATATTAGGAATTTCTAGAAGAACGAGATCAACGGTCTCGATCAATTTGCATTTGCAACTTCCAAAGAATTTAGAGGAAAAAAACGTCAGTGAAGGAAAAAAATGGTAGTCCTACGAAGAGCGCCTATCCAAATGAAGAAATAGTCGATACGAGAAATACCTCTAAGAAAATCAATCAGAACTAATCATTGTAGAACGATTGCGGCAGCCACAGCTAATTAATTTTTTCAATAAATAATAGGAAATATTTCTAAATGAAATCATAAATCCTTACAAATCCGATCCAATAGCCCATTACTAATATTCAAGGCTACCACTCGAATATTACAAAACTCACATTATGCCACATGAAAAGATAGATGTAAAGTATAAATCCCAAATCTCAAAGTCCACAACAGTCGGTAAGATGGTGGAACTGCACAATAACCTCAAAATCGACTAAAATATAAGAATGGAAATTAAACCTTGACCTTTGGGAGAAAATTAAGGAAAAATAAGGGAAAACCACGGGGAAATATGTGAGGGCCTAATTTCCCAGAATACTATGAGAAGGAACAACAATGAGCAATCAAGCAATGCAGAGATCAACAAGTCATTGAAGAAACTAAGAGATGCTAGTTTTTACCATTGAAGAGAAAGAAAAATGTAACAACTAACAATTGTTCTCGAATTAACAGATAAATAATATTGCAGCAGCATATAATATGCGAGGGCCTAAATCCCTAGAACACTATGAGAAGGAATAACAATGAGCAATCAAGCAATGCAGAGATCAACAAGTCTTTGAAGAAAATAACAGATGCTAGTTTTTACCATTGAAGAAAAAGAAAAATGTAATAACTAACAATTGTTCTTGAATTAACAGATAAATAATATGGCAGCAGCAGTATCACAAACAAATCGGTGACACCAACAATTTAAATCCATATCAGCCTGAGATTAGAAGTGAAATATTCAAACCGAAAGTAGTATGATATGAATTTGACCGATCTAACGAGGATCAAAGGTAGGTTATTAACTCAGTTCTTAAATACAGAACTGCAAGTAAACATAATTAATATAATATAACTAAGCAGAGTTAAACTAATATCACAATTATTCCTTATTTTAGTGGTTTGATAAGCCTAAGCGAGCCAACAGATTTTCCACTCTAAATACTAATACAGTCACAAAGTGCTGGAGGACAACGTAAGAAAAAGGATGATCAGGATAAGCACTCACTGCAACATAAGCGTTATAAACGCTAATATGTATTAGGCATAAATCGTATGTATAATAAAATCAATTATTGTTAATAAATGCTGCAACGGGAATTCAACTAAACGCATTAACAACAAATAAAATAAATGAATTTATAATTAATTAACCGAAGGGGTTAGGGGTAAATACTCAATAATTTATACCACCAAATATAGAATATTTTGTTGCCAAATACTGCATAAAAATAAAATTTATAATCTTCTTTAGTGGCAAAATCAGACTGTTACAACTTATTTAAAAACGGATTTCAAATTGGATTGCACATTTGCATTGTCACTTTTCCTGTTCTATCCAACGCTGGTATCCTGCTGGGAATCCGACGTCTCGTGTTTAAGGGGTCTTCATCAACTATCTTTTTTTAAATGCGAACTTTAATTTTTTATATCTTTTTTCAGATGATTTTGGCGTAACTAACAGGAATATGCGTTTTATTATTATTTCTTTTCTCTTAATTTTTACTTCAAATTATTTATTTTGCTTTACGTAATTTTAAATAGTTTAAGTTACTTTGAAATTTTAATACTCTATAAAAATATTTTATTTTGTTTTTTGTTAAGTGGAAAATTGGGGCGTTTATTTTTAACAAAAATAAAAAATAGTAAAATTAAATAAACAGCTTCATTTGTTTTTTACCAAAGAGCACAATAATTAATTAAAAAAAAAAACTTAAAAAAAACAATAAAAAATATTAAACACATATTCATATTAATAAGCTCAGGAAAAAATAAAAAAAAAAAAGTTTTGTTTTTTTTTGGACATCTCGGGAAATACTTGTGAGTTTAAACCCTTCGGCAAGGCATATTGTTAGGCACCTTATTGCGCAATTTCGCCCTAATTTGACCGACACTATATTTCCTAAAAGTTTCGAGTGGGCATGTCTGTGCAAAGCAATCGGAATGTTACGTCATATAATTAATAAAAATAAATTATTCATGGAGAAATCAATAAAATTATACTGTAAGTACTTTTAGTCAGAAACGGTTTTGATATAAATTTCTTTTTTCCTCGCCCTCAAAATATTATACCTTTTAAGAAGCAATACATAATAGGATTATAAAAAGTTCCCAAATATCCAAGCCATTGTTTTTTAAACGACTTCCCTTCAAATGTATGTATTTTTGTATTTATTTGAATTTAATTACCTAACATTTATTTGTGGTTTTCAATTGATCATATTTTTTGTTTGTTTTATTTTTCGACCTATGGAATTACTACGGTGGCATCATACTTATCTAAATTGTGTATTTGCGTTGCTTCAATGTGTTTCTTAATTTATTTTTCATTAATGAATACAACAATCACTAATAATCAGCATAGCACTCGAGTTTAACCAATAACCAACAACCTGATAATACAGTACTGTAATCCAAAAATAAAATATTCTTAGTACGGTGCCGGATTCTCCACCGGTGAGAGAGAAATAGCGCAAGTTTCGCATATTTTTCAACTTTTTCTCCGATACTTCAGAGGTGCCGGCCGAGTTGTACTAAGCTATGACCAAATTTTGATCCTCAATTTGATTATAGTTGTGAATCGTCAACAAGATCAAGCATAACATTTATACTTTAGATAATAACAATTTGTAATTGATATTCAATGTTATGATCCACTGTATGATTTTGTATTACTGAGAACGCTAGCTGAAAATATTGTCAATAACACCCAATATTTGCATCTGGGTGATGATGCGAGACGATTGGAATTTGGTCACTGTCTTTTGATAAACCCAACGTAGATCATTTGTTCCACAAAAACAAGTTGGTCAGATGAATTACTAGTTGAGGTTAATAATGAAAGACATGAAACGCAGCCAGGGTCGTAAAAGAGTAATTACAAGTTGTTTTAATTTTAAAATTAGCTGGTGTATACCTGTTTTGAAGAAAATTAAAATGCAGATAAATACCTGAAGATACTATAATTAAACCTTTTTGATATGCTTGATGATGATAATTCAAGCAATAAATAAATAAATATTTCAACATCGTGGTGCTATTTAACGACTACTTTTAGAAACCGTTTGCTACAGACTTATGGACCTATATGCTGGCCAGCACGATCGTCGCGTCGGTTCTAACAGCCCCAGATTTTTTTTCGTGGTGAGTTGGAATATAAAATTTATAAAGAAATCATCTTAAGGTGAGAAAACTTTATTAAATAATTCATGAGGCCGTACACTTATTCTAAGAACGTATAATATTCCAAAATATTTATAAAGAAACTCTTCTATAAATTTTTTTCGTATCTCTTAATTAAAAGGATACTTGGGTCATCCCAAAATTATTTTTTTTTAGTTTCCCTCGTATCTCTTAAGTGTTGCTTTACCATTTCAAATTTGCCTCCAAAAGAGGGGAAAATGGGACATTCTAAATAAGCTATTTGATGACCTAGATAGTGATGTGAGTAGAGACCTATCTTTAATTTACTAGTTATATGCTGTGTAAAACGCAAATTGAAGTATTATTTATTCCAATATCTAAGTCGTCCTAGATCATACCGCCAGGGTTTTCATTACCAAAATGCAAGAAAGAGGTTTTGTTGGGATTGATTTCTAGCACGTGATTGAATGCAGCTTAAATTATTGAAATTCTACTAATATGCATTTTCATGCCCTGTACGCTTATTGCAAAATATTGCGCTCAAACTTGTAATCGAAACACGATTCACGTGGGAAAGATAGCTAATTTACAAAGTATAAAAGTTTCTGTCACCTTAAACTTGCCTCATCGTTTTATTAATCTTTTGGATAGGAGAAAAAGTAGAAATAACGGCGAACGGAAAGTTTTTTAATGAAATCGGAAACTGGCCTAGTTAAGCAAAGAAGCTGAGCGAATATTTAAAGTTCCTAATTGGATCCTTACGATATTGCTTTTGGGAGAATCCATTTTTCTTATTGCTTTATATATGTTTATGTATGTAATTTGATTTGCCTAATTTTAAAGGAACTTGAGTACATAATTTAGAAATATATATATTTTTGAAGTCCTAATATTTGTTTATTAGCTTACCGTCTCTCTCTATTATTCATCATTTTTATGTGGCTACAAGTATTCACTGAACAAACCGGAAGAATCTATAAGAAATTTAGGTCGAGTAAAGGCAAATAATTTGATTCATCGCTCCTCAAATTTACTCTCAACTTTTCCTTACAAATAAACGGAACAGTATTTTTCAATTTAATGATAAGGGCGGAGGACTCAGGATTTCAAACAACACTTTTATACACGGCTCTGTGTTTTATTGCACTGGTGAGTAGTAATTTGAGGCAAGTCCCTGTTTGCCTTTTCGAAGTTGGAAAAGCAAATGTGTGTGACAAACCCTAGAGGTTTGTCAGGAATTCTCTACAAAACAAATGTTATGCTTGTTAAGCTAACGACAAGGTTACAGGGTTAGAATGTTATTTGCTCAGTGTCGTGTTAATTTTGATGATTTTTGAAATTATTCGTATCTTGGGCGGCAGTAAGATTAATTTAATTTGGGAAAGAGCAGGGCTTGACATTTAAGTTAATATGACGGGAATTAAGATTTATTTGCCTTTTATTAGAGTCGGCCAAAAATTTGAAAAACAATTGTTTCGAATTACTGTTTATAATTCGCTATGTACAAGATCCGTTCATTGACATCTTGTGTCATTAATCGGAAAATAGTGGCATTTGTATACATTAGCAAATACGATAAGGGGTCATTTTGGCTTCTTCTAGCCCCAAAAACTCGCTAGAATCGAAGAACTGAGACGACAGTTCTATTATAGGGAATCTCTAGAAGAAAAACTCTCTACATGCTTCTCTGTCTCGAAAATCGACTTTTCAGAGAAAATGTAAAAACGTCGATTTCTAGGTAAAAATTATTTTACCTCGCAAATTTTTTTTTTCAGAAAAGCCAATTACTTGACGATAATCTCGCCAAAAACTGTATTAGAAGACACTAAGGAAATTGTTTTACTATCTATTACTATTTCACAGATTTTAAATCAAGGAGGCGCTACTTCATAGGACTGTAACGCCGTTATGGTAAGCGTATTTAGGAAGCCTCCGCGTTACAGAACCCCAGTTAAATAATGCCGCCTGATTGGCTAGATAAGCACGTGTGTTTAACTAGCTCCATATGTCAATGTTGTTTACGTTTTTTCACTTCACGCATTTGAATTCATGCAATGCCCGCCGCTCGCTGCGGAGCTCAACCAACAAAAACTAACCCAAACTAATCCAAGGAATGCGAAAAAAATGATGAATAAAAAAGTATAAACAAAACATAAATTTGGATGAGTCGGGTGTCGAACACATTGCGCCACATTCTAGAGCCTTACCACCTAAGCCAGGCATTCATATTCCTGCTTTTCTCGGAAGGTCTTATAAATGCGTGAAGTGAAAAAACGTAACTAATATTTAGGGGCGGAACACCAGCTTCCAATCAGACGGCGTTATTTAGCTGGGGTTCTGTAACGCAGAGGATTCCTAAATACGCTTACGGTACGCATTTATACATTCCGTATACTTATGTATTTGGCACCCAGCGCCATTCCATTGGTCAGATTCGAATTTAAAATCAATCAGAATCCGAGTGCAAAATCTATGTTTGCAATGTTAGTCAGTGCCAAGCGAGTATATGGAACATATTTTTATTTTATTTTTTTTGGATTTCGAGCATGCCTTGGGTTTGTTTTGGTGAGTTTATTGTTGGCTTTGCTTCCGAAGTGAGCGAAGGGTTACGCATGGTGTTTTAATATTTGAAGACATGTAACAAAATACCTCTATCCAATATCAAATATCGGTAAATAAATCGACCGGGATGTATTCAGATACCCATGCCAGGAATATTTTTGCATTTTTTATACATTAAATTCCAACTGAAATTAACCAAAGCTAACCCAAGGCATGTCAGAAATCCAAAACAGAAATACATTCTGTGTGAGCGTTTGGCACCATTTTCATTACATGCACATTGTTCACATTCGAACTCTAACTGGTTTCAAATTTGAATCTGACCAATGAAATTGCACTGGGTGCCAACAACATAAACGAAACGTATACATGCGTACGGGACCTTACCGACTCATGGTTTATTTGACATATTTTAATATTTTGGAGAGTGAAACATGAAACAAATTCGGACCTCCATTTATATAGTAAAATTCAACTAAAATCGAAATTAGCACGACAAATTAAAGGAAATAGATTGGATATAAAAGCGTCCAAAAATTTTAACTTATTTTATACTAACTTAAATTCTGCAGCATCACAAACTGTGACCTCAGACACTAGAAATAATGTCATCTATTTCACGTATACGTGTATTCTATAGACCTCATGACATTAGATAATTTAATCGTTTCCCTAAATATTAGCCTTGTTACGCCGCTGTGTCTCTTACTTTAAATAACACGAATCAAATGCTGCTGTCATTATTTATCCTTTCTTCCTACACAAAAAAGCAAGGAAATCTCGAGCAATAACTTTTAAAAGAATCCCATTAAAAGTTACCTCCAACTTATTACTGTTCCACCAAAGCTTTTGTAAAAACTAATGACATTTCTAAAACCTTTCAAAGACTTTAAAATTGTTTAGGAATTTTTAACTTCGGCAATTATAGGAACTTGTTTACTTTCCGTTTATTCTTTTCGTATTGAAATTTAAACCTCTTGATCTAAAAAATGTTGTTTTTTTGTGGGTGGAAATTAGGTGGTAATGAATACTGGAGAGGCATAATATGCAAGGTGTGCTGAAAAAGTGTGGCTCACTAATATTATACTTTTCATAATAGCATATTATCCTTCGCATCTCCGCCATCCCTCATTACACTTTGTAGTATACAACTTTTTCCCAATCGGTACAATTTTTAAAGAAGTTATCTAAAAACATGGTGATTCAGCCGACCCTGGCTAGCCGCTCGAGCTCATGCATCGCCTTGATGCGTCATTACAATTTTGTACCGGTCGGTGACAAGCAAGAATCCGTAAATCGGTTCTTTCTTTTGGTTTTAAGAAGAAAAATGCCTAGAAATCGTATTTCTAGTATAGTGAAGTGTTAGTGATACGTCTTGCTCGCAAAGGAGGCGAAAAAAGGGGGCAATATGCATCGGGAGAAGCGAATCAGGGGGTGAGTCCATATAAGATTATATGCCAAAATTTCAAATATACATAAATA
>MU182001.1:240459-250651 GCA_016904865.1 Pissodes strobi | reverse complement strand
CTCTTGTATAAAAGCAAACTAAATGTGTATAATACTAAACTGAGTATTATGAATAAATATGACACTTGTAACCCTTATTTTTTTTTACTTAATAAAATTGAAATGGAAAATACTCTCAAACTTCTAAAACTAACTATACTTATTAGAATAAAATAGAGTGCGAACGGGTTACAGTCAAAAATGCGAATGAAGCTGTAAACAAAAATTAAATGTGCTCACTGCGATTTGAATTATACTAACAAACTGTTATTTATATACGAGGGCATGACAAAACATTGTTACATTTTTTGTCGTCTTTGCACAATTACACAGAATCAAACAATATATTCGGAATTGAAATATATTATATCGAAATGAATATAAGTAATAAGCAACAGTTAACGATACGAGCTATTCGAACCGTTCTCTAGTAATCTCGTCTAATCGTACATGCTACCAAAGAAATATACTATTCAATCACAAAAAGTGTTTACATAACACAATCAAAAGGAGGAAATATATACCGGTCGGCCTGCACATTTATTAATGTTTTGCATAGAATAAAACGTTTATACCATATAAAGGAATATAAAAATAGAAACAAATGGTTATAATGCCTTCGTATCATTCGTTTTTCGATATTTGATCCCCGTATGGGGCACATGTGGGACTATAAACTACAATTCGATTCGATGCAAATATTGCAAAACAAAAAACAAAGTTATATTTAATTATGATCCACTGACTCATACTGCAGATCTATATGAAAATTTAAGAGTATGGCAATTACATAAGGTATTAAAATTTGAACAGAATAAACTTATTTACAGGATAATAAATAAAACTCAAAATAAAATATTATCATAATATTTTCAAAGGATATTCATAGCCACAATACTAGAGAGTTTATAGGAAATCATACTGTTATTATCACTAAAATGCAATTATCCTCAATACCAGTGTTCAAAAACACTGTCTAGAGGAATAAGGACTATGTATATTGTAATTATTGCTATTACTGTATTAACAAATACTTTTCAAAAAAATAAAAATAAAATAAAAAATTAAAATTTTGAGTAAGTCGAAGAGTGTCCTTTTCTCACGAAATTAATATCTAAAAACTAGCCACAAAGGCAAGCTGACGCATAATTTACGAGCGACTAAATCCCAAGTTGGGTATTATTATAGCTTGCATGGCCCTCCGTTGGCTTTGCTCGCAACGGAGGCTCAATCAACAAGAACTAAAAGTGCTAACCAAAACTAACCCAAAATTAAGGGAAAAAGGCGGAATGTTATCGTTCGGCTTTGTCGAAGCAATGTAATACCGGAACGCATTATTTTTAAACAATTCGTGTTGACATGAGCCGTCCGGTGAGGGAAAAATTGGAGTAAACATTGCTTGCAGGAGATGTTAATAACTAATAATAATACCTATTTACAAATTCGCATTTGCAGATGCGAATAACTTTAACTAAAATTGGCCTTCACATTTGCAGATGTGAAGGGCCCCCAACAGCCTCCACCCCAGTAGGTATATTATGTAAAAGTAGTTAGAGACACACTATATCCCTACATTTGCCGATGTAAAGGATATATGTACTGACAAAAATAAAACGGTTATAGTGCTATGTATTTGCAGATACAAAAATAAAAAACCACCATACTATTGCAACCCTCTTACATAAAATCATTGCATTGGAGGTAGCGAATTATTACACTCTTGGTTTCTATTCAAAACAGAAATTACAGTATTTGCAGATACTGTAAATATGCTAAAAAATCGTTGCATTTGCAGATGCAGTCGAAAGCATAACCAGGGTTAAGCAGCAAGCAAAAAGGTGAATAGTTCGTTGTATTAGCAGATACAATCGATCGTACCCACTGTCTGCAATTGCAGTTGCAGATAGTGAACATATTCATGAACCTATTTTTCTGTTCATCGTTGCATTTGTAGATGCAATCGATACCACAAGTAGCAAAACCAAACAAAATGTAATACTCACTCACAAAAAGCCCCATCACCCAGACAACAGTCAAACCATTAGCAGATGGGTCAAATTAATACTAAAAGCCAGCAGTATAAACACGGAAATCTTTGGGGCACACAGCACGCGATACGGGGCAACTTCAGCAGCTCAAAGAATGGGAGTTACATTACAAACCATTCAGAAGACAGCTGGCTCGACAGAAAAATCAAAAGTATTCTCGGAATTCTATAAAAAACTTGGCGTGGGTAATCCCACTGGATTGGCATCTTGTTTATTGAACATAAACTCTAAGGAATCATATAAATATTAAGCTACAATTATAACTTACTTACCAACTTGTTATCATATTACATAAGAATATTGGTATAGTATTAAAAATAAGTTAAAGGTTAATATCAGTTAAGCGTTAAACATGATATATGTACCTTCATGATGTGTGTTATTAAATCTAATGGTTATAAATTTGAATTTTAGTTTATAAAAAGGGCCTTACAAATCTAGGACTACAGAAAACTCGCAGTTTTCAGTTAATGTAGATTACATCGCAAATACTTTAAACATCTACAAAGTGTAATGAGGGATGGCGGAGATGCGAAGGATAATTACAAGATCAATCGACTTACCTGTAAGGAAGATCGATCGGAATTATCCGAGCATCTCCGCCATCCCTCATTACAAACCCACCCAGTCTTTACCTTCTTCCTATCACCCCAAATGCAATGTAATCAAAAATCTCACGAACCAAAATTGTAATGACGCATCAAGGCGACGCATGAGCTCGAGCGGCTAGCCAGGGTCGGCTGAATCACCATGTTTTTAGATAACTTCTTTAAAAATTGTACCGATTGGGAAAAAGTTGTATACTACAAAGTGTAATGAGGGATGGCGGAGATGCTCGGATAATTCCGATCGATCTTCCTTACAGGTAAGTCGATTGATCTTGTAATTATACTGTATATTATTTAACTTTTCAATTATACGGTCCATTTTCAAAATATTTTATGTAGGGCTTCAAGAAGGGCAATAAATCCCTTATTACAGAGAATTGGCTTTATTGATATTATTTAATGAGTATTTTTTAAAAACTTTTATCTTCAATCTGTTTTCTTAAGTACAGTTTTAAATACTGACGATAAGTGAGAGTCTGGAATCAATATATAAATGGTGTGTGCCTATGACGGCTTATACAAATACACTTAGAAAGAGAAATTAAGGGCAAATAAATAAACTTTGCCTCAAAAAGTAGTGCACTTGAGTGAAAGCCGTAATTCCACTCGGTTATAATGATTTTAAGTAGGCTTTTGACGTAATGCTATAACAACTATAGTTATAATATATTTTGCTTTGCCGTTAGTTGAGATTTTGAGAAAGGTATGGAAAACCATAAGATGCTGTCTAGTTCCGTGTATTCTATAATCTCTGAACTGTTGTCTATGTTCGCTAATTTTAATGGGAAGTACCCAAGGTATATTGTAGCCCTTTGTAATGAGATTACATTTGTCTGCTAGATGAATATCTCATTCATTTCATTAAATATGTGATATTATTGGGTTCTGTATTAACACATTTGGAGACCTTACAAATTGTCTCAAACAATAAATTGCTAACAAACATTGCTGCTTAATATTTAATATATTTATATGTGCCCTTGAGATAAAAAAATAGCATTAAGTGTATGTCAGAATCTGCTTGCACTAATAACCAATGACTATATATTCCACTTAATTATTCGTTATAAATATTAATACCATAATCTCTCAAATAAATTCCTGATGAGGAGAAAAGTTGCGACGAATTACTTGAAACATTAATCACCTGGTCATTTGTAGCAACATCCAAATTTCCACTGAGCTATTGTAGCCCGTTCTTCGAAATGAGAAGATTTTAAAAATTTTCCCAAAAATTCATTTTA
Organism: Pissodes strobi; assembly: GCA_016904865.1. Taxonomy (NCBI): domain Eukaryota; kingdom Metazoa; phylum Arthropoda; class Insecta; order Coleoptera; family Curculionidae; genus Pissodes; species Pissodes strobi. Next base: position 246,772 of record MU182001.1, on the reverse strand, counting down.
AACGTAGTAGAATATGTTTAAAAATAAGAAACTAATCAACACAAGGCAATTATGAAAGCCTCGGAAAAGTTGGGAAAAGTACGATATACAAATTAAAAATTCCAACCAGAGCCCATAGGAACTTCCACACAAGGTTAAACAGACTTCCGATTTTGGAGCCATATAAAAAAGAAAAATTGGAAAATTTATTTTAATCTGCATTTATAGATGTTAGCTCATGTGATTCTCCGCCACTGGTTCTTCCGATGCGACGCTGGCTTAGAACAACAGTGTCAGCACCTCGGCTGTGGATATTATAAGAATTTGTTAAGGTTTCATTTGCTGGATAAAGCAGAGTGTGGTTTGATACCTCCGAAGAGAAGCTTATATTTAATCGTAATAAATCGTGTTTGGAGCTAATTTCTACATTATTTCTAGTTTTATGAAAGCAAAATTACATAGAAGCTAACATCAGAAGTGGGATATCTCCTAGTTGTGATAAACCATGGAGAAAGAACCGAAATAAGTGTGTAAAAAAGTAACTTTTTAGTGTAGGAAACAATGGCCGATGGTTCGCGCACGAGACGATAGTGGCGATAGTGACAGTGAGAAGGAGTTAATGGGCCAGAACGATATGAACAATCAAATAAACAATAATCAGCTATTAACTGACATTCCATTTCATAACAAGGCCGTCCATCGTCCATGCAGAGGTAATCCGGCAAAAAGTAAACAAGCACTGTAGATAATCATTGAACAAGGGACAAATAATTTCAATAGGAAGCGAGTTAAAGCAGTGCCGTATACTGTAGGTTATAGAAAATAGTCAATTGGCATATGGAGGAAAATTGAAAAAGTATTAAGGTTCATTTGAAGTACTGCACTGTTTGTCCAATGAACGATATGAGTTACGAAGAGTAGGTAGTCATGGCAGAACTACTGTAGCTGTGCATGAGCAATTGCGCACTTGGCGGAAAATTAAATGGTATGTACTCAAGTTCCCTAAATGCAGGTTTAGGCTTTATATAATATAAGGTCCCTGTTATGACAGGCTATGCTTAAAGGTCGCTGGTTCATTAGGCTATGCTTAAAGGTCCCTGTTATGACATGCTATGCTTAAAGGTCCCTGCTATGGCAGGCTATGCTTAAAAGTCCCTGGTTCACCAGGCTATATTTGAAGGGCCCTGTTATGACAGGCTATGCTTAAAGGTCCTTGCTATGATAGGCGTTCCTTAAAGGTCCCTGGTACACCAGCCTATGTTTGACGGTCCCTGACAGGCTATACTTAAAGGTCCCTGCTATGACAGGCTATGCTTGAAGGTCCCTGTTATGACAGAGCTCAAACGTCCCTGCTATGACAGGCTTTGCTGAAAGGTCCCTGGTACACCAGGCTATGTTTGAAGGTCCCTGTTATGACACGCTGCTGTGCTTAAAGGTCTCTGCTTGACAGACATAAATTGTTTTATTTTTTAATTTTTAAGGTCTCTGGTACATCAGCTTATGTTTGAAGTTACCTACTATATCAGGCTATAGTAAAAGGTACCGAAATTTACAAGTTTGGGCTATGCAAGTAAGGATTCTGATTAAGATCAGGCAAAGGTCCTCAAATTTACAGATTTGGGCTAGGTAAATAAGGTTTGTGTAAGTTTAGACAAATATCGCAAGATGTACAGGTTTGGACTTGGTAAACAATATCCTTGAAATAAAATTTAGGTACAGATCCCAAATATCAATATTTGGGCTATATAAGATCTCTGAAATTATGTTCAGGCTAAAATAAAAATAAAATTTGGACAATGTGGTGCCCAAGTTTGTCTGTAAGCAAAGATTACGTGAAAGCATTTAAGCTGTGGGGTCTCTAACAAACCTCAATGAAATGGCAAAATAATGACATTTAAAGTCAGCTGTTCCCTGTGTAGAATTACATGACTATTTGACATTTGATGGCAATTTGTTTATTTTGTCTGTTATTTTGCTTTTCTTTTATTTTCACAGTATCAATCTTTGTAAGAAGGAAAGTGCGAGGACGCCCCATTGTCAGGAAGACCCTGTTAGCTCATGTGATTCTCCGCCACTGCTTCTCCTGATGCGACGCTGGCTGAGAACAACAGTGTCAGCACCTCGGCTGTGGATATTTTATGATTAAGAATTTGTTAACGTTGCATTTGTTGGATAAAGCAGAGTGTGATTTGATATCTCGGAAGAGAAACTTGTATTAATCACAATAAATCGTATTTGGAACTTATTTTTACATTATTTCTAGTTTTATGAAAGCAAAAGTACATAAAACTAACATAGATGAAACATGGATATTTAGTAAAAGCAGTGACAAAAGGGTTTGTTTGGCAAGATGGGTCAAAATTTACACAGTGTACGAGGGTGGGAAGTGGTTCAAGGTATGTGGTAGATAATGATGGAGGCAGTGCTTATTGAGAACACATCGCTGATATCTTAATGTAACAAATCCAAAATTGGTTTAAATCCAAATTAATACCAAATATGAAACAAACGTCTCTTTTAATAATGGACAACACAAGCTATTGGACTAGAAGACGAATTTTAGAATTGTTATTAAGAAGGGCATACATGTAAATCAAAAATGAAACATAAACTATTGGAAATCGTTGCAAGAAGAGGCAGCATAAATCACACCACTTGGGAAAATATGCTATGGACTCAAGTTCTGGGCTTGGTCTGAGGTTAAGGGAAAATATAGCAAATAAACTAAATGAGCACACGGTTTGCCCACTGAAGTTTGGCCACTTGGAGAAAAATTATTTGTGAGTTTCCACCTGACTATTAGACAAACTACGTAAAGCACACAAAAAGAATGAGAAAAGAAACACTAAAAATAAAAAAAATCATTAAACATTATGAACATTGAGCCATTGGCAATAAACACTTTTCCAAAAAGCTACAAATATTAAAAACTTGCTAGCGACAATGAAATTTCTAAAATAATTCTGTATTTTTTCTTATTTTATATTATGTATGGATTTTTCTTGTATTCGGAATCTGTAGCTCTAGATGAGATTTTTAATTTGTAAATCGTTCTTTTTTCAATCTTCAACGTTTCCAAAGCTTTTGTGTTGAATTGTTTCTTACTTAAAATATTCTACTGCATTTAAAAGTTATTGAGATAAATGTTTTTTAAGATATGCATTATTATTAATTGTCGGTCTATTTTGAAAATTAAATATTAAATGATTATTTATCTATTTTCTGTTTTAATGCATTGGTATCTAATAATGATATTTGAAGATATGTAAAATTTTATAATGGGTATAAAGCTACCTTTAGCTGTTCTAGCACCACAAAAAGGTATAATAATGAAATATGACAGATAATGATATAAGTTTGTTTCAGCAAAATATTCCAATCATGTTTCAAAGCATTATTAATAATAGACGTACGTTTAATCAGTAAAAAATATATTGTTAATGTCCTGGGGTAATGATTACAGTATACACCATTTACAATATTTGGCAAAGGCAATCCTGTATTTTGACTTGGATTTTTCTGGCAGCCGATCGGAAAAAGCTTTTCAAGCTTGTTCCTCAGTATTAGATGGAAATTTTTCAGAATCAGTAATTTCGTAGTGAGAAAATGTAAAAATACTTTAAAAAACGTCAAAGTGATTTATTACTCATGATTGTGGTCATCAAGAAAACGAAGCGTTTCAGTCCAATTTCAATTACTAGTTTCAAAGTTCTGATTTTCCTTATAAATCCTGAAAAATTTAAAATCTTAATAACCATTTCTTGCCCTTTTTAAAGACGTGGAAAACCAAATAAATTGTATAATACAGGCCTGATGATATTTTATTAACGTACTTATGCGATTACCCAACTCGTGCCTAGCACTCAAATTTCACATGCTTGAGTAAATAAAGCTCATATCTCACTTGTGTTGTAAATATCTTACATCTAAATAATAATTGTATTATTAACGTAGACACATCCTAATAAATTATACAAATCCGTTAGCGTAGGCAGCGCTGAATGTGCTGTAACTTTGTTCGGCATGTTGTTCTTTATAACCGCCCAAATGTTTTACTTTCTATTTACAAATTATATGTACTTACGTGGCGTGGGCGAGGGTAAATACACTTGGAAATGAAAATAAAGTTGAATAAATAAGAGAAGCAACGTTCTGGTTGCCACCTAAAGAGAGCGCTAAGAGATAAAATGATGAAGAGAGACTAAGAGAGATATGTTACGTCAGTCTCATTTGAGGGAGCAAACGACGGCCTTATTAAATAAGTAATTTCCAAAGTATAGCTTCAAGCTTTTTTTATAGGCGCAGGGAAAGAGTTTTCAAAGATTTCCTTATAAGCACTTTTAATTGGCAGTTCTAGAACCTATCTGGTGTCGTAAAAATAAGATAACACCTCTTCTAATATTTTGGGAAGTAAAAATAAATCATAATATGAAATATTCTTTTAAAAACAACTTAATCCAATTTTTTTTTTGATTTAGACCCTTTTGCATTATCTTAGTCAGCCAAATACTGCAACAGCTTGCCCATAACTTTCATATCGCGCCATTTTTTAATAATATCTATAAAATACTGTTCTTGATTTAATTTATGCCCCATAGAAATATTTTGAAATAACATACTTTTAATGTCTAGTTAATTACAAATTAGGTTTCAGCAGAAGCTAAACAACATTTAAATTTTTTGGTCTTCCGAACCCTATTCAAATTGGCGACAATCAAAAAATTACTGAATTAATTTTTATGGGCGTGTATGTTTTTGAAAAAGGGGTTGCTTTGTGTAATTCTAGCACCGAAAAACTCGCGAGGATCGAAAAAACTGACACGACAGCTCGATAGGGTATTTCTAGGAGAAAAACTCTCAAAATGCTTCCTTGAAAATTGTTTAAATCAGTAAAAATTGGCCAGGATCGGAAAATATAAGCATTTTTTGGTGATCAGAGGCAGTTGGTGGTAAGTTTCATGGCAAATTTCGTAGAAAAATGTTACTTTTAGCATATCGGTGCGTATAGTTTTTGTAGCAAGTAAATAGTTTCATTTGCTTAAAATCTCATTTAAAACGGTTTGAATACGGACAATAGAGTAGGAGATTTCGACGTAAAATTTTACATTGGAGTTGTGGCAATATAGAACACAAAATTTATTTGTGTTGGGGAAACACCCCAACATGTGTATTAACGTATCGTTTTTCAACGTATTGTTTGGTGATAACACCCTGTATATCCGTACATGAGCCATAATTTAATTATTATTAATCCAAACTAACCCAAATATATTTATTTCACCCCAGGTAAACATAAATTTGTGCATTTGAAGTAGTGTATTTCAGTTACTCCTTAGTCCGAACCTGGATTGTCGGTATAATAGATTTCGTTATACGCAACAATCGCTGGAATCAAGTTTTCACTCCGCCAAGGAAATCGTTATTAATCGTTCTCAATATAATATATATTTGTCTCCGTCAGTGTTGTGTAAAGAACAATATGTCAAATAAAGAAAGAACATGCTTCAACCCTCTCAAATGCAACCGCCTCCGCGCAATTTCCCGCTCTGTTCTCTCCGCCCGCGCTCTGTTAGGAAAAAATAGATTTTAGTGCCTTGCAAATACTCACCCGTGAAACAACGGTCCAGTCACCGCTCTGTTTGAGTTTGGCGCCAAAAACATCAGCCCCTGTCGCTGCTCTGTTTGACGCCAAGATATTTAGTAGTTTTTCACTTTTGTTTGCACATATACAGGGTGTCCGGAAATAACATCGCCAAATTACAGATGGTGATTCTACATAAGAAATCATGAACATTTTTTCATATGAACATGGGTCCGAAAATGCATAGTTTCCACGATACAGGGTGTCAAACTTTTTATAAAAAATCAGTTTTTTGTTAATATCTTAAATATGATTTTACTGATTTTGTCGAAATTTGGCAGGGTTATCTGTAGTAATAAGGGGCTCATTTAGCCTTAATTAGATTAAAAATATAAAGTCCAGTGGCGTCCCGGAGGGCATCATACCGAATATTATTGACAAAAAAAGTGTGCGCCGCTGACTTTTTCAAACATTTTATATTTTTTTCGTATTAAGCAACTAAAAATACAATATTTTTGATTCTTGAGTTGTTTTCGTATCTTGCGTTATTTTCGATAAAAAAAGTAAAAACCGGTTTATTACATTTCCAAACTTTTTTGATAAAATCGATATTTTTATTTATATCTTAAATATGCTTTTACAGATTTTGTTGAAATTTAATAGGGTTATCTGTAGTAATAGGCTGCTCATTTAGCCTTTATTAGATTAAAAATAAGATGTCCAGTGGCGTCCCGGGGGGCATCATACCGAATA
>MU182001.1:209641-235459 GCA_016904865.1 Pissodes strobi | reverse complement strand
GCGTGCGGAAAAGTATGACTTTCCGCACTAGTTAGGAAAATAACTATTAAAGTTGCATCGAACTGCGCTCATTTCGTATTTTATACATATTCATATTGGTTAGTGTACCGACTGTATGATATAATGATATTATCGCTGCCATGAGATTCATTTAGCTTAGTTTTGTTTAATAATCAATTCGTTTACCCGTAGACACTTATTGGCTTAATATATATTTCTATTTACTTCACAGCATGTCCTATTTATTTCGTACACTTGCTATTGATATGATGATATTACTGCTGCCATGTGTATAATTTAGATTAATTTTATATAATGATTATTTCATTTACACCTGCATTATGTCTACCGGCTACCTATATCTATACTTATTTATTTTAGAGGATATATTATTGATTTAGGATAAAGCTAGTCTAGTAAAATACTTCCTTATAGTGTCTCGTGATTAACTGCATTTTATCAAACATTTAAGAATTCAACGTTTACTTGGGATTGTTGTGAAATAGGTAGTGACAATATTAATGTTATAAGACCTAGATTAGATCCTAGTACCTTATTTTATTGCTTGATTTACTATTCTGATAGCATAGGTGAAATATCTTATAAGAGATCTCACTAGTTCGACTTCAAATTAATTGGAGATAAGATTTTATGATCCTGAAAGGATTTGTGTATGTTTTTTCATATTTTAATAAATAGTTATTTGAACTGCCGATGTTTATTTTGATAAGTTAGTATCAGCTATACCGTTCCTCAATAAATACCTTTAATTTCTAAATCTCTTGATGTCATATACAAGGTATTTTTCTAAATTTTATTACCCTATTTTCAAGGATCAATAATCATTGATAAATTTCTTGTAAAAGAAATTAGTGATGCGCTACCCTAACTGCGAAGATATCAATCACGCCTTTTAAAAAATTGGATCCGCTGAATAAACCTGGCATATGGTACCGCTTAATAAACAACTAACGAACAAGGTTACATATTATGGCACCCAACGCTTAAGGATGTTACAGGCGGTTATAAATTATTGTCGGTGGCAGCATTTTCTTTAATTTATTAATTTCTCAAATATTCTGCACATTCTGGGGATATTCCAGGTTGATTTAATCAAATATTTTCGGAATGGTCATTACAATCTGATGCAGGAATATGCTTTGAATATTCTGAACATTATGGGTGGATGTGAACAAATATATCCGGAAGTCATTGCTACCTGCCGCAGGAATATTCTAAACGGTTTGGTAATATTCTAAGTTGATTTGGTCAAGTATTTTTGGAATGAGCAATACCACATAATCCAGGAATATTCCTCGATTATTCAAAACATTCGTCTAATATTATTTGCGGATATTCTATGGTGGTTTAAAATATTCTCATTTTACTGATTCTATGAATATCTGTGTGGAATATATTCTAGATATTCCCAGGAATTTTTGAATGTTCAAAATTAAATAACCCTTGAATATTGTCAGAATATCAGCTGCTGTCTGGGAAGGAAATTAATATAATGCAACAATGAAATTAGTTGAAAAGTACGGCAGCGCTACGTCAAGTTTAAGAATTTTCCAGCTTTCAATAATTGCAGAACACCATAAGAAATTTTTATAAACGCGCAACTTAAGAACATCTAAAAGCTTAATTTTAATGAAGGGGATAGGAGAGAGGAAAAAATATTTCAAGGTTTATGCTAATAAACGCTCTAACTTGACGACAGTGATATACAATTACCGTAGTATATTTATTTTTTGGTAAATTACCATGTTAATTTACAATTTTCGCAATAACCGTAAGTTCAACATAGCTGCTGAATAAGCGAATTGAAAATTGAGCAGTTGAGCACTATTCAATTAATAAGATTAAAATGCACATATTATAAACACATTTTGGTTTACATTTTAATGAAGTTGTGATGGTCTCAGTTATATTTAGCTTTTATTCTATAAAATGTCAATTGAAAAAGCATATCCTCATTTTCGTAATTTTCCTCAGTCAACCCATTCCCGTAATAAATTTGGCAATAAATTTCGGAATTGCGACCGGAAGTTCGATCAGCTATAGCTACTATGCTATACTATACGACAAGTTTCATTATTTGCCTGCCAAACTCTGATATAGCTCGAAGAGACCTATGATCATATATTATAGTGGAATAGGCAAAGTTCAAAGAGCTGGGCTAAATAAAAGCCGGAACAGCAGGGGAAGTGATTGTGAATATGAAGCTGTTATCCAGAAGCTGTTAAACATACAATCACCGAAACGAACACGTGCAGAGCACTGATCTACTGAACGTGGACAATAGGTTTTGACCAATAGGAGCAGTGCTGATGGCTCGGGCGGCCGAAAGTACTCACAAAGACTACAGAGTAGGTGCAAATATTCACCAGTTAGCATTTGTTAAGGAACAGTTCGGTTACCTAAGATAAGATTAGTTATGTCCTTGTGCCTGTGCGATATATACGTGGTAATTATCAATTTAAACAGTAATTTTAGTACTATTATTTTGATTGTGGATAATCTTGTGTTAACAAACCGAACCACTTCTGTTACATATGTGGTGAAGTTTAGTGATCCTAATAGCCCACTTGTAAGAAAAGCTTAGGAGTTAGGTATATATTGGTGGCAAAGTTGGCGATCATGATAAAGCTTGGGCTCTCAAAATTTGTTGCAATAGTTGCTCCAGAACCCTAAAGAGTTGGTTAAATGGTACTTACAAGGCTATGAAATTTATAATACTTAAAATTTGGCAGACGCCTCAGAACCATGTTGACGATTGAGAATTTTGCTTATCCAAAACCGCTAGGCTTTTGAATATAGTCATATTCCTTTACTTTTACTTTTATATTGCTTTATTGTCATAAAAGAAAAAATATCTCGTTGACAAAACATGTTAATATTAATCATAATCCATCTAAACGTTATTCTGAGTTATAAAATCCAAGAACTTAATAAGTAAGGCCAGAACTGCCGTTAGACACGTAAATTAAAAGAGTAAATTAAAAAAGTATTATCCACACAAATAAAATTAGAATACACTAATGTAAATACAAACATATAAAAAAATTCACAGTCCTTCACAGAGATGCAACCGGGGGGGACATTGAAAATGCCGAAGCAGAATGCAACCCTTATTAAATTTGAGATCAGAGAAAACTCATAATTGTGCGGAAATATATAGCTGATAGAAGTTTGGGTGAGATCAGGTTAGGTTACGTAAGTTTAGTTTACCAAAATATACCAAATAAATGTATATTACTTCAAGTCTCGTTCTTTTTTACAATTTAAAACGTTATATAAGTGTGGTTGTAAAAAGCAAAATACCATTTGCATTCGATTCGTCTCACATTCCTCGATCTAACGATATGAAACACAACTAGTCTGTCGTGAGAAACTAAAAGTCACCCTCACCCACCCTTAACACAATCTAATGTAAAAAATGACTTTTAGCAGATTACGCAAGTTTAGTTTACCAAAATATACCACATAAATACATATTACCTCAAGTTTCGTTCGTTTTTACTATTTATAACAATAGTGGTGGTTGTAAAAACTGCATTCGATTCGTCTCTCAATCCCCGATCTAACGCGGTTAGTTTCACTTAGTATCAACTTATTTTAGTTATTTGAGTCAGTTCCAATACGTTATAAGCAATTTTAATAGATTTGGTTAGGTTTGATTAGTCGTCTAATCAATTTTCGGTTAGTTTCTCTTAGTCGCAACTTTTTTTACTTATTTGAGCCGGTTCGGTTACGTTATAATCAATTTTAATAGATTTGGATACTTTTGGTTAGTCGTCCAATCAATTTTCTGATAGTTTCCATTAATCTTAACTTATTTTAGTCATTTGAACCGGTTCCGATACGTTTTAATTAATTTTAATGGATTTGGTTAGTTTGGATTAGTCGCTCAATCAACTTTCGGTTAGTTTCACTTAGTCTCAAATTATTTTATTTTCATTCATTTGAGTCGGTTCCGATCCGTTATTATCAATTTTAATAGATTTGGTTAGGTTTGGTGTTAGTCGCCTAATCAACTTTTGGTTAATGTCACTTAGTATCAGCTTATTTAAGTCATTTGAACCGGTTTCGATACGTTATAATCAATTTTAACAGATTATATTAATTTTGGTTAGTCGTCGAATCAACTCTCGGTTAGTTTCCCTTAGTCTTAACTTATTTTAGTCATTTGAACCGCTTCCGATACGTTATAATCAATTTTAATGGATTTGGTAAGTTTTGCTTAGTCGTTCAATTAACTTTCGGTTAGTTTCACTTAGTCTCAAATTATTTTAGTCATTTGAGTTAGTCGTCTAATCAACTTTCGGTTCATTTCACTTAGTATCAACTTATTGTAGTTATTTGGACCGGTTACGATTCGTTAAAATCAATTTTAATGGATTAGGTTTTTTTTGGTTAGTCGTCGAATCAAATTTCGTTTAGTTCCACTTAGTCTCAACTTATTTTACTTATTTGAGCCGGAACCGATACGTTATAATCAATTTTCATATATTTGAATAGTTCTGGTTAGTCGTCCAATCAACTTTTGGTTAGTGTCCCATAGTCTTAACTTATTTTAGTCATTTGAACCGGTTCCGATTCGTTATAATCAATTTTAATAGATTTGGTCGTCCGGTTAGTGTCACTTAGTCTCAAATTATTTTACTTATTTGAGCCGGTTCCGATATGTTGTAACCAATTTCAATAGATTTGGTTAGTCGTCCAATCAACTTTCGGTTAGTTTCACTTAGTCTCAACTTATTTTACTTATTTGAGCTGGTTCCGATACGTAATAATCAATTGTAATAGTTTAGGTTAATTTTGGTTAGTCTGCTAGTCAACTTTCGGTTAGATTCACTTAATATCAACTTATTTTAGTCATTTGAACCGGTTACGATACGTTATAATCAATTTTAATTGATTCGGTTAGTCTTGGTTAATCGTCGAATCAACTTTCGGGTTAGTTTGGGTTAGTCCCAAATTATTTCAGTCATTTGAGTCAGTTGCGATACGGTATAATCAATTTTAATAAATTAGATTAGTATTGGATAATCGTCGAATTAACTTCCAGTTAGTTTCACTTTGTCTCAACTTATTTTACCTACTTATTTGAGCCGGTTCCGATACGTTATAATCAGTTTTAATCGATTTAGTTAGTTTTGGTTAGTCGTCTAATTAACTTTCGGTTAGTTTCACTTAGTCTCAACTTATTTTAGTTTTTTAAGTCGGTTCCGATACGTTATAATCAATTTCAATAGATTTGATTAGTTCTGGTTAGTCGTCTAATCAACTTTCGGTTAGTTTCTCTTAGTCTCAACTTATTTTACTTATTTGAGCTGGTTCTGATACGTTTTAATCAGTCTTTATAGATTTGGTTAGTTTTGGTTAATCGTCTAATCAACTTTCGGTTATTTTCACTTATTCTCAACTTATTTTAGTCATTTGAACTGGTTCCGATACGTTCTGATCAATTTTAATAGATCTGGTTAGTTTTGGTTAGTCGTCCAATCAACATTCGGTTATTTTCACTTAGTCTCAATTTATTTTCCTTATTTGAGCGGGTTCCGATACATTATAATCAGTTATGCATAAACCGTGTCGTGAAGTTCACTAAAATTTTGCGTGTCGTGATGCGACCTTGGAAACTCACTGTCAAGAAATCAAAGTATTCATCTGAACCGGCTCCGATACGTTATAGTGAAATATGATACTTCTGGTTAGTTTTCGTTAGTCGCCAAAATTCGGTTCGTTTTGGTTAGTTTTAACTTACTTTAATTTGTGTAACCTATTTCGATACATTTTAGCTCGTTTTGGTGCTTTTGGTTACTTTTGATTAGTTTTGGTTAGTCATTCAATCAACTTTCCGATATGTTATAACCAATTTTAATGTTTTTGGATAATTTTGGTTAGTCGCCAGTATTCGGTTAATTTGTGTTATTTTTAACTTACTATAATATTTTTTAAATCTGTTTCGATACGTTTTAGCCATATTTGGTGCTTTTGGTTAGTTTAGGTTAGATTTGATTAGGTTGGATTAGATAGTCGTTCAATCAATATTTAGTTAATTTCAGTTAGTTTTAATTTTAGTCATTTCAATCGGCGCCGATACGTTATAATCGAATTTAATGTTTTTGGGTAGTTTTCGTTAGACGCCAAAATTCAGTTCGTTTTGGTTAGTTTTAACTTACTTTTATATTTTTAATCTGTTTCGATACGTTTTCGCCTTTTTTGGAGCTTTTGGTTGCTTTCAGTTAGTCGTTGAATCAACTTTCGGTTAATTTTAGTTAGTTCCAATTTATTTTTGTAATTTGAACCGGATCCGATAGGTTATAACCAATTTTAATTTTAATGGTTAGTTTTGGTTATTCGCCAAATTTCGGTTACTTTGAGTTAGTTTTAACTTACTTTTATTTTTTTAATTTGTTCCGATTCATTTTAACCCTTTTTTGTGCGTTTGTATACTTTTAGTTAGTTTGGGTTAGTCGTTCAATCAACTTTCGGTTAGTTTCAGTTAGCCTTATCAAATCACGAAAAAGTGCATGCTACATTTGGCACATCATGTAATATACGAACGAAGAAACAGAGTAACACGATCTCTTACGTATATTACATGATGTGCCAAATGTAGCATGCACTTTTTCGTGATTTGATACCCCTTAATAGGAAAACAAAAACATTTTCAATGTTAACAAGGGATCTTAAATTAGGAAAATATGTAACATAATCAATAAAAAAGAAAATTAGGTCAATATATGCGTAAAATCATAGCACGCAAACCTAAGTACGATTTTCTTACTTTACCTCTGCATTGGCTTACCGTCACAAAATAGGCAGTTAGACCTGTGCCTCATGATGCCTCAAACATGCCCTCTAAGCCTCCATAAAAATATAAAATAGATTCGAAATGGGATGAAATAGAAAATTTTACACCAAAAGCTTACACAAGCTTTCAGAAAGAAGATGATTACGAGCGTAGTGTAGTATTTAGCTCCGTTTTATATCTCAGGAAGAACTCAGCGGCGTATTTGGTATTTGGATCTTCCTAAAATAAATGTATAGTTCTGTGGATATCGTCTGTAAGAAGTTCAACATTTCTACTAATTGGAAAAGGGAGTGTAAGCTACAGCCGTCTCCAAATCCCAGCCGCAAAGTACACACAACGGCAACGCTGGGCGAAGATACGTTAGTCACGTGGCATGTGGCACGTCTAGTATATAAACTCGGTTCTCCTCATTAAACTGCATTTATTTACCGGTTTTTCGTTGATATTTTACAAAAACCGGTGAAGTGTTGCCAAGAACACTAACAGGTGTTAGTTACTATTTTTGGTGCGGATTCTCCGTAATATCAGTAAAAAGTAACAAATCAAGTGAAGCCGGCTGCCTGCCGTGGTTGTTTACCTTACTCCAATGGCGGCAAATAATATTTTTGATGTTTTTCGTTTTTATGTAACTCGTTTTCTGCAAATATGAAAACTTTACAAGGACAGTTTGGAAAAAGAAAATGCGGCATGGGCTGCCTTTAAAAATGTGTCAAATGGTGTAGGAAATAGGAAATTGGAAAATTATACAGAAATAGTTGAAGAACTTCCCCAATCTTCCAAGAAATTAGGTTGCAACATGTCATTTAAGCTGCACTTTCTTCACTCACATTTGGGAATCTTTACTGAAAACTTATGTACTGTTTCAAATGATCACGGAAAAAAATTTCATCAGCAAATTGCTTCAATGGAAAAGCGGTACAGTGGAAAATGAAACTCAAAAGCTGTTGGATCCTTAAACGTGAAACCGATCCCAGCGAATACAAACGAAAAAAGACAACAAAATAATTTTGGTTATATCCTCTTATTTAAGTCCAAAATAAAGTGTGTTTTGTAAAAAAGTGTGATTTGGTTTGGCTTTCTTGGACTTATATTCTTCTTCACCTCTGTAAAAACTTACGGGTGATAGATAAAAACCGAGGTCATATACATTAAGCACATTACAATAGAAAATGGCCAAAATTAGCAGGAGGCGGCAAGCGTAGGCTTATTTTTGTAAGAGTTCCATATTATAGAAGTAGCCCAACGCATGATATATTTGCAGGATATAGATTATGCATATAAGAGATGAGAAAGGTTTATTCAGTGATATGGAAATAGTATAATTTAGCAGTTGGTTTGAGAGACATGTGATAAATGGTTATGTATCTTGTCTTATTAGTCTAGTAGTCAATATTTCATTTATCAGAAAGAGTTCCCTACGAGTCTATAGCAACTAGTGATTGCGGATAAAGTCTTGTTGAAATAATTCTAAGCGCTTCATACCCATGTTAAAAAAATATGTCCAAACTATTATCTGCCTTTTTACGCACCTACAACCGTCTCAAATTGAAATAATTTTAAGGAGGATCCGGATGCTTATGATCCAGATGTTGCGAGATAATAATCCTGAAATTTTGCACGACGAAATAATTGGGGAGATATTTTATACTTATTAATGATATACAAAGGTGGAGAGCACGCAAACCCCTGGTAAACTATGTCGGAAGTATCAGGTCGTTAGTAGAACACTAACGCATGATGAAAGAATAATTTAAAATTTACTAATTTATCTGCTCATAATAATTAACCGGTTACTTACTTTGGCGGACAATTATGTACATTACATTCCACGACGGTGGAATCTGGCCGTTGCGAATCGTTGCATAATTCTTCTTCAACCTCATCTCCAGTTACTCTGTTCTGACATAATGGGCGAGACATCTTATAACCTACAATAAAATAGACACTTAAGGCATTCCTTAATTTTCCTAATAATTAAATAAAAATATTGCCACTTAAAACACACTTCGCAAATTACCACTAAGCGAGAAACTATTGCGATCATATAATAGCAAAGACTATACGTAAAGAAACCCTGGGCAATAATTTCAGACTATTAGAGTACACGGGCTCGGACTAAGTGTTATTCTGCACGAAACGTGACATTTTCTAGGCTGTAATATCCAGAAAACTTAGCACATTTGTTGCCTGCTGTTGAAAACAGTCACTTTAATATTCCAACTTAACAGGAATTTCCATCACAACTGTTTTGCAAGCTGCATTGCAAGTGCGCTTTATAATTGGAAATTGTAATGGAATACTGCGGATTAGTTATGATGGTTCAGAACCTGTTAACTGAAGAAAACAATGCTTTGTGTTTCAATAAATGAAAATGTGAAATGTGATTGTAATTGAAATCAAGTGGTCTCTAATTTAATATGACTATAGGCCGCTTTTAATTAACATATAATTGAAAATATTTATTGAAAGCTGTTATCTAAATAAAACTTTGCTTTGCGTGTAATTATACGTTTTGCAGCAATAACAATAGCGTTGGTATCGTTTTAAATACATACCGCCATTCAGCTTGTAAAATAAATGGTCCTACTTACTGACGATATTCTAGATTTGAGAGAATCAAAATTGCAATAAATAACGTTAAAATAATCCATCTTGTCAGAAGGGCTTATGCTTAAATTAATGGATTTTTTTCGTCTCGTAAAAACAGAGCTGTCTATCATCTTTCAGCCTAAATTGGAGAATGTGACTGCTTTTCAAATTAATAAAGACACTAAATAATTGTTTACGAACTCTGAGCCTTAATCTGTTTACGAATTAGTAGTGAATATTTTTTTAGCTAGCGGAAAGATTTTCATAATATAATGCAGATATTGCCCCGATTATTATTACAAGCATTTGGATTGGTAATGATTTTAAAAATCGGCACACTGCTGAAAAACAATACTTTGCCTTTTAATAATAGAAAACGCCATATATATTTATTATTATTTAAACCTAATAAATCAATCATCTAATTTACCGTGGTAGATTTCAGTAATCCAGATGGACTCCATTATAGTTTAATAATAATAATAATAATAATAATAATAATAATAATAATAATAATAATAATAATAATAATAATAATAATAATAATAATAATAAACATCCCTTACTTCCAAAGACATGTACATGTATGGAATGCGTCAGTTGTACAGTGGTAAACTTACAATTTATTTTAAAACACTCCAATTAGAAGTGCATATAAAACGTGTATACACAGAAAAAAATAAACATACAAACAAACAAGGGTTAACCAAAGTCATTTAAAAAAAACAAACAAACAAACAAACAAGGGTTAACCAAAGTCATTTAAAAAAACAAACAAACATGAGTTAACCAAAGTCTTTTAAAAAACTATCGAGCTCATAATATTCTTTCTCTATTAAGAGACCTTTGAGATGCCTTTTAAAAGTAGTCATATTAGGTGCATTCTTTATAGAAATAGGCAGTCTATTAAAAAGCTTTAAACCCAGGTGTTGTGGAGAGTCTTTACTTACATTAAGTCTACACTTTACTGATCGAAATTCATTTCTTTTGCGTGTGAAATGGTCATGGACACTATTATTACAAGCAAATTGGGATTTGTTCTCAAAAATATATTTGCAGATTTCATAAACGAATATGCAAGTCAGTGTAAGTATACCAAGAAATCTAAATTTACCGCGACATGATTCAGTTGGTTTCATGCCCAACATGCATCGAACAACCCTTTTTTGTGTTACAAAGATAACTTTGGCGGCACGAGATGCTCCCCAGAAACAGATTCCATAGCGCAGCCTAGAATTCACATAGGCATTATACACATTAAGCAGCTGCGCTTGAGACAAGACAGTTTTTAAATTTCTCATCATAAAACACAAACTACTAAGCCTGGCATTTAGCATCTCATACTGCCTTCTCCAGTTCAAATTTTCGTCTATAATCAAACCCAAAAATTTGGTTGTGGCAGAACGTGAAATTGAACTGTCCCCAACTTTGAATGAAATATCTAAGTTGTTTTGGTTTTGTGCAGTATGGAACCTCATATAGGTGGTTTTAGAGATGTTCAAACGCAGAAAATTGTCACTAAACCAGTTAAAGAGAACCCCAAGACCAGCATTACAGACCCCCTCCATTTCAAAATTTTTTGTTGACACGACAAATGACGCATCATCCGCAAATAATGCTGTTGTCCAATTAGGATCAGTACTGCGAACTAAGTCATTAATGTAGGTTATAAATAAGAAGGGTCCAAGCACTGATCCCTGGGGAACTCCCACATCAACTGTTAACGTGCTTGAATTATAGACACCCTGGTTCGGTGAAGCCAGTGACACATACTGTTCCCGTTCAGACAAAAAAGAGGACAACCAAAAAAAGGCCGGCCCCCTTACCCCGTATAAATCTAGCTTCTCCATAAGAAGAGGTACATTAACGCAGTCAAAGGCCCTGCTAAGATCACAAAAGATCCCAGCAGGGCATTGCTTATTCTCAAGGTGAGATTAATTTATTATAAAAATATTGTATTGCATTGACATTGGGAATGAATATTTTGAGATTCGAAAAAGCCTTCTAGTCTACTCAAAATCGCGTACTCGAAAATCTTGGGAAAGACCGAAATCAGGGCTACCGGCCTATAGTTTTCTGCCAAACAGCAATCTCCCCTTTTATATATCGGTTTCATGCTTACCATGCATTAAATATAATTAGTTCGATCTTACAGACTAACTTTTTCGTTCAAATGATCCAAAAGCTATAAAAATGTGTAAGATTAACTTATTTATTCCGATTATTTTAACCCTTTTACTCCCGTGACTTAATTTTTGCGCCATTTAATAACGAGGCAAAATATTTTGATACGTTTTGCTCTAGATTGCTCAGTTAGACCTCCTAAACTGATCCCAAGCTAAATTGCCCTTTTGAAAGAACATGCACAATTATAAGCCATACGACCTAAATATATTAAACACAATAGTGAGAATTATAAATATTTATTTACATAAAGTGAGTACAGTTATAATTTATTTTTTATTTATCATGAAAATTGTAAAAACATTGTACGTTTAATTCTTGCTCCACTTTCCGCAGATTTTTTAAATTTAATTTCGGGCCAATGCTCAAATCCGTTATATATCTTGTACATGGTATTAGAGCAGGATAATTCCTTTTCAGAGGTTCAGTCGGAAGTCCATTATATCCGTAGATTTATGTTTCTCTCTGGCACGTCTCGTTTGTACTCAAAATAACTGTTAACCATCTAAAGACCAAATAAGTGTAAGATAACTATGAATGTCCATTTTCTCCTCTTAAAAAATGATTTGTAGTATTCCGTCGTTAGGCCACATAAATCAACGTCACTCATTTTCTAGTTGAAGATATTTACGGCCTTCGTTTGACCATTCATTTTGGATGATCTTCAAATACAGTGGAAAGCATGAATACAGATTTTTTATTCATCCATATTTTTGTCACTCTTGATAAAGAGTCGCCTTTCTTCATCGTATTATCCTATTTAAATGTGCAACTCATTGGTCAATTGGTCATATATGCTATTACATACATGTTCATTACATATAGCTTTTTCATAAGAGCCAAAGTAGACAAATATCTGCTAAAGACAATTTAACTTTTTGAGTTAATGTTTTGACTAATAGTAGCATTACTGCAAGACCGAGCCATAGATCACGATTTTCGTACTTGCTGGTAGAACCTTGGTATATATCAAAATCTAGCACAATATCATTTGAGAGAGTCAGAATAAAGTTTTTAATGTTCACTGGCCTCGTCTTGATATTTACGTATTGACGAACTGCACATTTACCTAAATAAGGTATCATCTGCTCGTCGCTGGAGCAATACAGGTTTGGACTTCGTTCAATTCGGTAGCCCAGTCTACGTTCTAAGTCTATTATTAGTTGTAGTTTCCAGAATTCATTTTCCTTTTGCCAATTATGCATTGGCATAACATTAGATTCTAGAAGAAACTGGTATTCCTGGCTCCAATACATATGAAATCTTAGGAACTTTATGTAACTAATAATTGCATGCAATCTAAGACACTTCTTTGGATCTTACCCTTAGGGGTTATTTGGTTTACTGCATGTGATATCTGGAAGTATATTGTGCACCGATTTTAAAGAAATCGTCAACCAAGTACTTTTTTAAATACTCCCATGATGTAGCTAGATAGAGAGAGAAAAACCTCTTCACCCACAAGACCAATTTTTCTCCAACTAGGAGGCGTAAATTACGAAAGGAACAAATGGTTTTCATCTTCAACGCCTGTTGTTTCTTCGTTGTCTTCTACTTCCAAAATTTCGTTAACCAGAGTTGGTTCACTCATCTGTGCAGTTCCGTCTAAAATGACAAATATTGCATCTGGATATTCCCTGAATTCATCTAAATTAACTAAACAAAAATATTACTAAACTATAAATAAATAGATGCGTCCCCGTTAACTATTGGGGCTTACAATCGTGAAATGACAATTTGACCTCTCTTAGAGTAGTTTTATGTGCGCTAGACTAAAATGAAGACTAAGTAGACCCGACTACATGCATTACGTTAGTATCAAATAATCTTTATTTATTTTTTGATAAAAGAGTGTACTTACTACTAGATGCCATTTTCGCCAAAACAACACATATCTAAAGCATAAATCGGCTGCACATTTATAATATAATGCACAATTATGTCGTGCACGAGTGATCGCGTACAAATCGAATTCTGACCTCTATTATCCCCATGGATATCGAAGAATTCTGATGGCTAATAGCGTAAGGTTAGAAGTAAAGGGCTAACGTCTTTCGGTGACTGAAATACATTTGGTTATATTTTCAAATATATCATAAGTATAAAATTTAATTACCTCCTCCACATGTAGCGGAACATAAAGATGCATACGTAAGTGTCCAGTGATAAAGAGGCTTAGCACACGATGATCCATCTCCTCCACATACACCACATTCGTCTACTTGCTTATTTGATCTGATTTTCAAGTCACATCCCACTCTCTGCAATGCAAACACCAGTTGTTAATTAACCAGCAAACTAAGACTAATTTTTACTATCGCATTGTTTTTAATTATTATATCAAATATTAATTTATTTTAAGAATTTAGCCAAAGAAACCGGGTCAGGTTCATACTTATTATTTCATTTTGAAACATTTAATTAACCTGCCGGTCGAGGCGCCATGTCTGATTCTATGGAAAAGATCTGGCAAATTTTGGGAAAATCCATTACCTATCGATAGATTCGGGAACATTTCCATCTACAATTGAAGCAAGTGGTGAGAGTATAGTTCTTGTGATTTAATAGATATTGCGAGAAATGTCTGTGAGACCCTGCGTGACGCCCTGGCTTCAGATATTTTTTAGAGTTTTTTCATTTTTTTGCTTGGTATTAGATTTTTATTACAAATTTGTAATTTTAAAAAAATGTAAATTATATTTTGTACTTAGATTATTATGATATCATATATATTTTTTCAAAATTACTATATGTTTTATAAAAATATCATAGTTATGTTTATGTTTCAGATAATGAGTTACGAGACAGAAGAAGAAAGACTTCGTTATATCTGGCCGAAAAACCGGCCTCTAAAGAAGAAAGAAGGCCTGAGAGTGAATTGGAGCAAGACTATGATGAAGATTGCATGGTTCCTCCCCATAAAAACTAAGAGTGCTAAATTTTGTCGGTAAAGTTAGAACAAGTCGTTTGAAAAAAATTCTGCGAATAAGGCCGTTCGGACGAGAAAATGAAATATTATTGTTGGATTTTAAAACGGTCCTGGAAAGTTGGTCGCTCTATTTTACAAATGAAATGGAAACTATTGTTAAACATTACTAATGTAATGTCTTGGAATTTCTTTTGATGTCACATTTTGAAAATTATGTTTTTTGAAGTGAAACTCCTTCAGCGAGGGTAAAGTCAGAAAAAATATAACGCTTATTAAAGTGAATCGCCCCTTTAATGAAGTGTGTTCCAGTATAGCTAGAGTTGACATTTTATAATTAATTTCGAATTTTTATGGTAGATGTGCCTCATGGGGTACTACTTTTGACCATGGAGGGGGGGGGATGGCGGGTCCCTAATTTAAGAGGGATTTTGAAAAAAAAATCGTTTTTGCCCGTTATCTCTGCAACGGAGCCTCTCGGTTCAAAAATCTGACAAGCAATGACTCTGTTTCACGAGGTCATCAGTGGGGGGAATTATACCCACACCTCTCCGGATACCAAAAAATGTTCCAAAAAATGAGGAGAAATTGAAAAAAATGTAAACAATTTTTCGGAAAGTTAATAAAAGTATTATAAAACGAAATAAGAAAAATAAAGTAATATAGAAACATTTGTGAAACGCTGTTTTTGGCGAAAACAGCGAGGGTTCAGTTACGAGGTCGGTGATGGCAACAATGAGAAAAGTTAATAAAATATTAAGTAATCAAATAATAAAAAAAATAAAAGAAAAAATTGTTCAGAAAGTTAATAAAAGTTTTATAAAACGAAACAAAGAAAAAAAAAATAATAAAAAATAAAGTTAGAGAATCGCGATTTTTGGCGAAAAAAAGGTTGAATATTAGGGAAAAAAAGTGTCGGTACCGGGGGCAAAAGTTGAGAAAAAAGCTAATTTTGAGTCAAAGGATCTCAGAGCAGAGAAATTCAAATAAAAATAGTGTTTGGTACAGGAAGGTATCTACACAGTCCCATATCCGATCACAGCTATATTCATAGAAATCTCTTATGTCGTATGGACGCACTTTAATTAAGGTTCTCTTTGGTGACCTTTTTAAAATTGGTCAATGTAAGGCCAGAACATATTTACTTAAATTATTAAATAATTTTACTGACTGTAGGTGAAACTGATTGTGAGTTCTTGTCAGCCTATGGTTGGGAACTTTTAAGTAATTTATTTTACGGGCTTGGGGAACATGTTCTTGTTTTTCGTTTTTAAATCATTTATTTTCTTTTTACGTGTATGAGATACTGATGAATGTAAATAGCAGAAAAAGTTAGAATTTTTAAGATTTTAAAGTTTTGCCAGAAAGGGTTTGTATATTTGGCTTTAACAAAGATTCTTATTTAAAAAACTTATAGGTTCAAAGGCTCAAGCGATGCTGTTTGCAAAAGAAGGTAAATAAATAAAGTTTAAAATTTCTTTAAATTTATGCGGACATGGATTTAGGACAACCGTAACAACAATTACAAAATCTTCATGCTTCTTCACAATGACAAAAAAGGTTTTGAATTTAAAACCAAATATGCTCTAAAGGCAATTGAAATTTTTGAAACCCGGCTATTAAACTAATAATCCGTAGTATCTATTTTCTAACCCTCGTCAGACAAAGAGAAAGTGCTCAGCCATATCTTATTTATCAAGTATAACGAGAAAGGACCTGTGGTAAGGTATTAATCTTGTTTCCTAAATATTTATTCTCATATTCCATCTCCTAAAATGCTCTAAAATTTTTATTTTTTTTTGATAAGAACACTAAAATCCAGATCAGCTCTTTGATGCCTTTGTTATTTCAAATAGCAGCTCAATTCTATTTCTATTATTCACTTCAATGGATTTAATATCTGAGGAGCAAACATGCAAAAACCGATAAATCCATTTTCTGTAATTGTGAGAGAAACGTTAGAAACTTATAGAGGAAACCCCGGATAACATTTTCAATTTTTTAGTATTTTCATTATAGCATCTTAGGTGATAAATTTTGATTACAAATTATTGTTGGAAAAAATCACAAGTTTTACTTGTTTGGATTTACCGGTTATTGCGTGAATGTTGGATTTTTCTTTATTTTTCTTTGAAATAACGCTGTGAATGTACTTTAAAACAACTTTTTAACAATATAATGTTATCAAAAAAATGGAAACTTTCCTCAAAAGCTATTTAAAAAAATTTAATTTTGAACCTATACAATATTAAAAAACTATTTTGACAATAAAACTTAAATTTCTAAAAACGTATTGGCATCACACTACTTTTAAACGTGTTATTGAAAAAATATTAATATAAGTAAAAGTAATATCAAAAACTTAGAGAAAATTAAATTTTGGATTTAACAGGCTTTGCATAAATGGATTGACTTTGTATCTATTTTTCATGAAGATTTGGTGGTTTTTGCTTGCATCTCTGTTTAAAAATCGATAGAACATGTCGAAATCAGTGGAAATCCATACCCAACTGGAAAAGCGCTCGCCTGCGAGCGGACATCCTATTTTTCGTTTTTAATTAATAAATAATTCAAAATATATGAATACAGAATTGACGTAAGACGCTGATTATCTTTTATCTACTTTAATTGCGCGCCAAAATTGATAATAATATCTGCTTTCGTTTATGCAGTCCACTTCTTGAAATAAATATTGTTGAATTTCAGAATATTTGAGCCACTGTTTGGTACTAAAGGTATATACATGGTGTAAATTAAACGCTTCGACAAACTTCGGCAAATGATTCTTTCAGTGATTTTAAGTCAAAAAGTTCATATAAACATAGGTTCAAAAATGCTTCGTTCTCAATATATAGGGTGTCAAACTTTCAAAAAAAGTCGGTTTTTCGTAAATATCTCAATATTCTTTAAGCCGATTTCATTGAACTTTGGCAGATGTATTAATGATAGTAAGAGGCTAATTTAGCTTTAATTAGATTAAAATTATTAAGTCCAGTGGGGTCCCGGGAGGCACCTTCCCCACTATTTTTGGAAAAAAATGTATGCCACTGACTTTTTTAAAATTTCCATTTGAATTCACCAACTAAAAATACAACTTTTTTGTCTCTTGTGTTTTTTCGTATCTTGCTTAGTTTTCGAGATTAAAAATAAAAACGACTTTATCCCTAAAACAACATAATAAAATAATTATTTATTTTTACGCCACTGCACTGGCCATATTCGCAATTATTTTGTGTTTGTTTGTCTTATTCAAAGCAGCTAATCAACAAAAAATAATTTTTAAGTTAAATTTTGTGAAATTTTTATTTTTTATTTTTTTAAAATTATTTATTGCATACTTCCGGGGCATGCAGTACACAAGAAAATAGCAGCCTTTGAAAAAAATTGAGAGGTTTCCATGGTAGCAGAATCAGTCATGGCAGTTGATTTAGAAGAAAACAGGTAGTTTTTTATCATTTTGACGTTATCAGTAATAATTTATCGTGTGTTTTGTCCAAAATGTACCAATCCACAAACGCAGAAATGGCAGACATTTATTTTACTTATGGAATGGCTCGCGGTAATGCACGAGCGGCAAGACGAATGTATCAGGTGCGATTTCCTCAACGAGTGGTGCCAGACGTCCAAACTTTTATTATATTCACGCAAGACTTTTAAACTGGCAGTTTTAAAAGGACAACAGATGCTCCGGGGAAGCTGTGTTAAACAGAATTCAGGAAGAC
The DNA here is from genome assembly GCA_016904865.1 of Pissodes strobi. Classification (NCBI taxonomy): domain Eukaryota; kingdom Metazoa; phylum Arthropoda; class Insecta; order Coleoptera; family Curculionidae; genus Pissodes; species Pissodes strobi. Next base: position 217,215 of record MU182001.1, on the reverse strand, counting down.
CCGCAAAGTAGTACACGGAAAATAGGTCGTGAATTGAATATTACATGAAGCCTCGTTTTCTCGAAATGCAATAATTAACTTTCATAACAACCATATCTGGGCTGAGGATAATCCGAATGCTATCGTAGAAAATCATTTTCAAGCGCAATTTTCTCTCAATATCTGGGTAGGCATTATCGGTGATCACCTTATTGGACCTTGCATTCTTCCGCAAAGGCTTAATGGCAAAGAGTATCGAAGGTTTTTGGAGCATGGACTTTCCAACCATCTAGAAGAAGTTGATTTAGAAACCAGAAACAGGACGTGGTTAATGCACGACGGAGCTCCGCCACACTTTAGTGTCGTTGCGCGTCAATTTCTGGACGAGAATTACCCTAACCGTTGGATAGGAAGAGCAGGACCACAAGCCTGACCTCCCAGATCACCAGATTTAAATCCTTTGGATTATTTTCTGTGGGGTCACTTGAAGTCGTTAGTTTATAAAAGTCCAGTCCAAAATGAACAAGATCTAAAATATTTGAATCTTGTGCCATTATTAATCAGAAGCCAGGTATATTCGAAAGAGTTCGGCAATCAATATTAAGACGACTTATTGCATGCGTTGAAGTAGACGGTGGTCATTTTATAAAAATAATAAAAATTAAAAAAAAGTTAGAGGCGCACACATTTTTTTCAGAAATAGTGGGGAAGGTGCCTTCCGGGACGCCACTGAACTTAATAATTTTAATCTAATTAAAGCTAAATTAGCCCCTTGCTATCATTAATACATCTGCCAAAGTTCGATAAAATCGACTTAAAGAATATTGAGATATTTACGAAAAACCGATTTTTTTTTCGAAGTTGAGAACGAAGCATTTTTGGACCTATGTTTATATGAACTTTTTGACTTAAAATCACTGAAAGAATCATTTGCCGAAATTTGTCTAAGTACTTAATTTGCACCCTGTATAGAACGATTTTTATTTCTGGTCCCAAATTATGCATTCTTTAGTAATTTTCCTCAGAAATTAATTTTAAAATCCATCTACTGCTCGAAAATATATTTCCATTATTTGCTTCAGGGGGACGATATATTAGTTTGTACCTCTTTTAGTTTCTTAGTTTTGCATGGAAATGTTCTTCGCTATCACAATCGCGCCTGTGACGGTGTAGAAAGGTCGACTTATTTTTTCGTGCCCAATTATGTAGCGTAATTTTCCTATACACTCATTTATCAATACATATGAAATAAACGCAATAGAAAAGAAAAACTATAAAACTATATATTTCGAGACGAAATATATAGGACGTGATTTACGATGGAGTAAAAGTGAAACGTCCTCATTTATTCTCTCCATTTTTCCTTTTTTAGCGCCGTGGAAACAAAATGTACTTAGAGATAAGGTTATAGATGACGTAAGGGGCCGCAATATACCCAGCAATATGTTACCACTATCTGGTATTTTTACAAAAAAGTCGGAAAAGCGTCGACAGCTCCTTTATCTAAGCTTTCCGTTTATATTCAGTGCTTAACACCCAAATGTTCTGTATTCAAATATCTGAACAAAAATAAAATATATATATGGGTTACACTGGCTTTTAAATTAATATGATTTAGTATGTCAAAATATTTTTGAATACTTACCATTATTGTATTGTTTGATAGACATGGAAGAACAAACTCTGAGTAGAACATCTTCAACCGCCTTTAAATTCGATCAAATGAGCTGTGTTGTAATTTGCAGAACAGAAGGCAAAAGTTATATAACTTACAAGTAGGTAAAAATATTCCAATAAAATGTTGCCTAAATTTGCACCTAAAGACCAGATAAGCTCACGATCATAACGTTCTCAATTTTTGAGTGCCGTGTTAATCTCTCAAAACTTTTATCAGTCAAAATTTACGTTTTTAATACAGTAGGACGAATTAGCTGTAAATGCGAAAACACATACAAATATTAAATACTTCCAAGAAAAATCAAAAACACTATCTTCATTAATTTTGCTTTTAATCGCTTTCTCTAGGAAGGCAAACAGCTTCCTCAGCTAGATCTTTTTTATGTCCTCCGGGTTCAGCATGAAGCTTCAGAAGTACACCTCTTTTACGCTAGCCAACGCTGAATTGTCGGCAAATGCCTGGATGATTCCTTGCTCTTCAAGTACCACTTGCAATCCGGCTCTTCTACGAAATGCAGCAAGTGCAAATGCCCGTTCAAGCGACAGTGCCCTATGACAGGCATCACAGCCAGGAAGGCCATCACCTTTCAAGGTGTCTTGTCTCCCAAGATTAGCACAGCCTGCCTCATCACGGAATTAATCCGCCATAAATTCTTAGCCCGCATATTCTTTGCGGCGATAGTACATTAGGATATACCTATTAGAGATTCAGGCTCTACTGGACACACTGCATGTTAGATGATCAGCCTCCTCGTTTACCGGGATATTTGAGCGTCGCGAAATCCACCAGTCTGACCCTATTATGCCCGGCCAAGATCTCCAAGACGCACCACCGCAATATGGACTCGATTAGACTCAAGATCCGACAGAGCAGCTCCGCTGTCCGTGATAATATAGGTATTCTTCTATGTGAAGGCTCTTAAGAGGTTCTCATGGAGAATCGCATGCATCTCGGTCGGGAACACGGAACACAGTTGCATAAGTCTCAACCCTACGGTTTCTCCGCATACCCTCGCTTCAGTACCGTTATCCGTTTTGAAGCCGTCTGCCGATCTCATTAACCGGAAATTGGTTGCGATCCACCCTAATCACGCAACCCTATCGGGTATGTGGAATCTGAGGAGTCTACTTGGTCTGATGAATTTCAGGCATTCATTAGCTGCCCTTTGTCAGTTTCTGATGTGCTTGATTGGGCTAATATCGTTCCTTAGGTGAACGAAACCTTCATGCTTTATGTTTGAGACATAGATAGAGGGGCGGCAAAATAGTCAGTCTTTTAAGAGCCCTGGTGAGTGCCGTCCTCATAGCACCTATAATTTCACCTTAGGTTAGTTTTTGAACTCTGTCTAAATGCGCTCTAGATATAATCGTTTGCGTAGCGGTCCACCATACCATGACCCCATAGGTGATAATAGGACGTACTACAGCCGTATAATTCTAGTTGAGGATCTCGGCTATATTCACCACGTACACAGCTTTTATAATATGTTTTAGAAAAGATTGACTAATGTATCATGTACGTGATTAGCATTGATAAAAATAAATTCTTTCATATATTGAGAAAAATTTTGTGCGAAAATCCTTTATTAATGTAATGCTTCTCACTGCTTGAAAAGAAAACACAAATTTGATTAATATTTATATTATCTCTTTTAATATTGATATTATTTCAGTTTTAATGACAATAAGCGAGCGACAGCCAAACTTTACGCCCTTGTAATAAAACGTATTCCAGATTTTATTTTCGGTAAAGACCATATACACCTGTGGGCAATTAAATAAATATGTTTGGCGTTTCTTTAATCTTTTGTAAACTTTCTATGAACATTTCTTAAGATCATAAATTTACCGCAATTCGAAAATTCTCATCCTACGTCTGTCTGCTTATAATGTGGCTCTTCTCCTTATATTAATATATTCTATGTTGTGTCTAGCAATATTATTGAATCTAATACATGAAGACATGTACGCTGCTCAAATCTTTTAGCAAACTTACAAGTTTGAAAGAGTAGCAAGAGCACTTCACGAGATGTATTAGTCAGTAGGCAGTCAAAACTTAACTATAATTTTGCTTTTGCAATTTTTCAGTAAATGCCTGTCGGTTAACGACTTTAACAAGGAAAATAAGTCGATATTTTCATGCAATGGACTCCCATACACTTGCAAATAATAAAAAAATATTTTTGGCGCGTCTTTCATCTTGTGTGAGCTTCTATGAACATCGGTTAAGATTGTAAATTCAACGAAAATTGAAAATTCTCATCCTACACTGCTTATAATATGGCTCTCCTACCTCTCTTACTACATTCTATGTTGTGTCTGGCAATATTATTAAATCTAATACATGAAGATATGTACGCTGCTTAAATCTTTTAGCAAAGTTACAAGTTAGAAATAGCAGCAAGAACACCACGAGATTTATTAGTCAGTAGGCAGTTAAAACTTAAACTATAATTTTGGTTTTGCAATCTTCCAGCAATTGCTTCTCGGTTAACGACTTTAACAACGAAAATATCTCAATATTTTCATGCAATTCTCGGATATTAAGTGGCGGTTTCACTTCTGTTATTCCATAGCAGAACGACTTAATTACCCGATAAAAAGTTTTAATCAGTTCGTTTTCAGGAGAACGTTTTACATGACAGCAAATCAATTTTAAAATCAGTCTATAATTTAAAGGTTTTACTAGCATAGCAATAAGGAGACATACTTATATTGAACTGTTTGCTTTTCCAGCAATTAATATAAGGCCATTTTTGTAATTACTAACAAGACAATAATTTTATACATTTAATGAGACTGCTAGTGACGTTAGTTTTCTCGCAATGAAAATATTTGAAATTTATTTATTGAGAGCACTTGTGTTGAAATGTTCATTCGTGCTCTCACACAGGTTATTTATTACATTATAGCAAGCCGGCAGAGGATATATTATTTCAATTAACGTTCACTCACCACACGGTTCTTTTAAGATTTCTGTGTCTGGATTTTCCCTTATTTCTTACAAATAGCTAGAATACAGTGGGAATTAGTGAGTGGTAAAATTGAGTTCCTAATTGGGCGATACCTCGAGGTATTCCGCAATTATCAATTGTAAGTTGATATTCCTCATAGGCGTTATGCTAATATGCCAAAACGTTTACGGATTTTTAACAATATTTTTTGTTAATTGAAATTCATTTGTTTTATGAAAAATTTATTATTTTCACAGGTTTTCAGTAAGTCGTATGTTTTTGCGAAAACTTCGAAGGCGTAATAATCAGTATCATAAAGATGATATATTTTACCCTCTAAGGTAGGGTGAAAAAACAATGCTACTCTTGGACGTGCAATACTTAAATTCTGATTACCTGTTTAAATTTATTGATTTCATTTTTGTTCTTACCTGATTACTGTTATTGTTTTTTATTGAAATATTGTTCATTACAATATTTCTCAGCTTAAATAGCTATTCATTTTATTTATTATCTGTAATCTGTTAACTGTTTAATTGAAGACATAATTATTGTCTACGGTCTAAACAATTCTGTGCAAATTGGCGGGGGCATATTTAATTAAATTAAATTAAATTTTTCCTTCAGCGTGTTTTGGCATCTTTCAGCATTGTTAATTGAGAATAATTATTTCCAGTTCTCTCCTGTCAATTTCTATATTAAAAACCTATGCTAAGACAAGCGACGCTCTCCGCCATATTGAAACAGGGTTGTAACAACATTCTTGGTGAACTCTTTAACTGCCTTGTACTGGTTTTTTTTTCATGCTACTGAGTCCCCATGCACTCGGCCTACCAGGACAGCTTCCAGTGACGTCACAGGACAGACCCTAGGCACTGCAGCAAGTTTCAGTAACACTCTCCACGAAGCTTGGAGGAAGCATAGGGTGATTAAGGGGCAGTTATCACCAGAAAGGTTCAACAGAATTAACCCACTTTTTGTTAGAAGGAAATAGAATAAAAATTGTTTATTTGAAATTTCTAATCTTTTATTTTGCACCTTTTAACCACTACTGCACTCGCAAAAAAAACTTTAATAAACATGCTCCTTACCCATACACTCTGAGCTACCTTCCAGTTTATATTTTTAGTAAATTAAAATAATAATTTAAAGAAAAGTGCATTTATAGTTTATAGTAACAAATTGGCTTTTTATTTGAATTATAGTAATTATAATAAGGCAATTGAAATTATATCTTAACAAATCAAGTTTATCTTAACAAATTGGATTTTCTTGTAACAAATTGGCTTTTATTGTAACAAATTAAAAATACAAATTTTCTCTGGTAACAACACAACTACACAGTGCAGCTATCATCAACCAGTGCGCAGCCCAAACATGAACATTATTGAGAATGTTTGGAGTCGCCTTAAAAGGCAAATAGCTGAGAGGAAGGAAAAACCTGAAACTGTAAATCATCTTGTGCGAATAACTGAAGAGGAACAAGGAAGAATTCCACAAGGACTTCGCTAATTTGCAGTATGTTTAGATGAATAAATGCCTTGAAAAGGGTTCGTGATGTTGAAGGTTTTGGGCTCTTTCTTTTCGATTTATTAATTACTTGGCTGCAATTTTTTATTTAATTATTTTATAGTCAAATTATATGCGGTGTACACCACTAAGCAATGGTAAATAGTTGTCAGACTTACTTTAAAATCATCATAGTGCCCTAAAGACATAATTTCGTAAATTAAAAAAAGAATTAGACCAGGATTGGTCGAAGATTCAATATTTTTGACACACAGAACCGCTCTGCATTGTCATATTATGCGTTCCTAAATGGTTACCTATTCTTGGCAAGGAGGTATGAATAAAATTTCAAAAACGTCTATATCTTTAGGAAATCTTCCTATGTGATTTTTAATGCAACTGATTTGTTTAAAGCAAGTTCAAGGGTATACGGTTACAACATTTGGATTTAGTTAAATCTCTATTAATTTTTCACTCTATCACACCGGCACTGAACCTTAAATCGTATAACAGGCCAGTATTGCATTTATTGTTCTACCACCTGGTATTTCCATTCCTTCATTTGACGAGCAATGTCTGAATGTTGATGTGAATTGAATGATTTTCTTAAAATTTTCTAATCTACTCTAAAATTTTCATTAGGTTATGAACGCTTGATTAAGAATTCGGCAGAATCGCTTGCGTCGAGAAGTTAGCGATTTTATTATATTCAGGAAAGGTATTACCATCAGCTGCCTTCTCCTTAATCTACAGAATCGGTAAATTCAACGCCTGTAGCTGTAGTTTCCTTATTTCGGATCGTGTGTAAATCAATATTAGCTGACGCTATTAATCCAAAAGGTGGCATCAGAACAGGTTGGTAGTGTGCGGGTCAAGTGGCGCGTTTTACTTTTTAGGTACATATCGAGTTTTTCTAGCGGCTAGGTAGTGTAATTAATTAAAATAGGATTCGGCATGTTGGACGATTGTTTCAGAAATTGACGGAAAGTGTTTCTGTACTAGGTAGGTGTTGCTCAATCTTTATTTTATTTTGATGTGTCGATCTCTAGGTAGTGTTGGTAACAAGGCCATGAAAAATTCTAAATTTCTATCGGTCGGTAGATTTAATTACTTGGTTATTTTTGGTAAATCCTCCTTTGGAGCAGACAGTGTGGCTATGACGGAAAAGTTTTCAGTACTTTTTTGAGCAGATTTACCGTCCACCCTGAACTTTGGAATTTTGGGCTATATCTTGTTTTGTTTTTTTTTTTAATTAGTTCTCTGTTGGTCCCTAAACTATTTTCCTTTATTGGCACCTTACATTGTAGTGCCTACTAAGTGCGTGACTTCAGGTTATCAAGTGTCTCTATTTTATGATTCCATTACACGTAGATAGCTTCCGTTTTAAATCTCGTTGCAGACGTCTCGTTTTGACCAACTTTAGAGGCAACAAATATAGCGGCAGTAGATTTTTAA
>MU182001.1:135933-188004 GCA_016904865.1 Pissodes strobi | reverse complement strand
GTATCGGAAACGCGTTAAATGACTCAAATAATTTGAGAATAAGTGAAACTAACCGAAAGTTGGATCGACGACTAACCCAAACTAACCAAATCTATTAATATTGATTATAACATATTAGAACCGCTTTAAATGATTGAAATAAGTTGAGAAAAAGTGAAACTATCTGAAAGTTGAATCGACGACTAGACCAAAGTAACCAAATCTACTAAAATTGATTATAAAGTATCTGAACCGGTTCTAATGACTAAAATAAGTTGAAACTAAGTGAAACTAACCAAAAGTTGATTGAACGACTAACCGGATTAGGTTGGTTAGTTCGGGTTAATCGTCGATTCAACTTTCGGTTAGTTTCACTTAGTCTCAACATATTTCAAATAGTTGAACCGGTTCTAAGACGTTATAATCAATTTTAATAGATGCTATTAGTTGGGTTAGTCACCAAATCAACTTTGGGTTAGTTTCTCTTAGCCTTAACTTATTTTAGATATTTGAACCGGTTCCGATACGTTATAATGATTTTATTAGATTTGGTTAGTTTGGGTTAGTCGTCGATTGAACTTGCGGCTAGTTTCACATAGTCTCAACTTATTTTAATCATTTGAACCGGTTCCGTTACGTTATATTCAATTTTAATAGATTTGGTTAGTTTGGGTTAGTAGTCCAATCAACTTTCGGTTAACTTCACTTATTCTCAACATATTTTAGCCATTTGAAGCAGTTCCGATACGTTATAATCAATTTGAATAGATTTGGTTAATTTGGGTTAGTGTTCAATTAACTTTCGGTTAGTTTCACTTATTCTCAACTTATTTTAGCCATTTGAAACGGTTACAATACCGACGTCATTATCGATTCTAATAGATGTGGTTAGTTTGGGTTAGTCGTCGATTCAACTTTCGCTTACTTTCACTTATTCTCAACTTATTTTAGTCATTTAAAGCGGTTCCGATACGTTATAATCAATTTCAATAGATTTGGTTAGTTTGGGTTAATCGTCGATTCAACTTTTGATTAGTTTCACTTTGTCTCAACTTATTTTAATCATTTGAATCGGTTCTGATACGTTATAATCAATTTCAAAGGATTTGGTTAATTTGGGTTAGTCATCCAAACAACTTTCGTCTAGTTTCATTTAGTCTCAACTTATTTTAGTTATTTGAACCGGTTCCGATACCTTATAATCAATTTTAATAAATTTAGTTAGTTTGGGTTAGTCGTCGAATTAACTTTGGATTAGTTTGGGTTAGTCGTCCAAACAACTTTCGGCTAGTTTCACTTAGTCTCAACTTATTTTAGTTATTTGAACCGGTTCCGAGACGTTATAATCAATTTTAATAGATTTGGTTAGATTGGGTTAGTCGTCCAATCAACGTTCGGTTAGTTTTACTTAGTTTCAACTTATTTTAGTCATCTGAATCGATTTCGATACATTATAATCAATTTTAATAGATTTGGATAGTTTGGGTTAGTCGTCGATTCAACTGTCGGTTGGTGTCAGTTATTCTCAACTTATGCTAGTCATATAAAGCGGTTCCGATACGTTATAATGATTTTATTACATTTGGTTAGTTTGGGTTAGTCGTCGATTGAACTCTCGGCTAGTTTCGCATAGTCTCAACTTATTTTAATCATTTGAACCGGTTCCGTTACGTTATATTCAATTTTAATAGATTTGGTTAGTTTGGGTTAGTAGTCCAATCAACTTTCGGTTAGCTTCACTTATTCTCAACTTATTTTAGCCATTTGAAGCAGTTCCGATACGTTATAATCAATTTTAATAGATTTGGTTAGTTTGGGTTAGTGTTCAATTAACTTTCGGTTAGTTTCACTTATTCTCAACTTATTTTAGCTATTGAGTTTGTCGTCGTATCAACTTTGGGTTATTTTCACAGTGCCAAAAGATATTTAATATTTACAAAGCATTCCGTTATCGTTATATAATATGTACTTATAAAAAAAATCTGACACCTAGACGATTTTTCCGGTCTCGACCTTCACCTAATTTTATTAACATATCTATTCACTAATCCGACTATAGATTTCTCCTATTTGCCTTTGTATTTTTCATTGCTTCGTATATATTTCCACCGAAGTCCGAATAAAATATTAAAATAGAAATAAAATTAAGGATTTCCACAAATCCGACTCTGTTCTGAACACTATGCCTACACACGAACGACTGATTAAACTAAAACGCTCTACATGCTGCCAACAATCTGCGGATTTTCGGCGGCTGGCACAAAATATTTGGGGGAGTGGAGCTACTAGTTTACATATACTTTGATATTAATTTGAATATTGAATATACCCTATTATATACACAGTTTTTGGTTCTTTGTAAGATCGTAAAATAATTGTGTAATCAGCCAAGCTGTACCGTTTTTCTATGGCAGTGGCACACTCACTAAAGGGAGATACTCGACGAACGGTGTGTGTGCGAAGATGTTGATTGGCACGGTTCTTGAATAGCTATAGGTTGTAATTAGGGGGAAATGTTCTGAGAGTGAGTTACACAGTTATGCAGTGCGCCAGAGAAGGCGTCCTTGTAAAGCGATGTTCTAGGTGATTTCACTTGTCGTCTGTCGTGACTGTCTGACATGCTACATTTCTGCGGTGCTCCGGACTCTCCAGTTCCAGGGTCAACTCCAGGTCGCCGAGACGCACAGCTCTCGTCTGAATGAATTCCAGCAGTTTTAGGGTGTGCTTAGGTGCGGCACCTGAGATAGAGCAAGAGCAGCTGGTTGCGAAATATCGCAATGAGCTTGTGCTATGCTAATTTTGCGATATTAGCAACGTGATCATGCCAGGGCATATTGCTTTTGACCGAAACACCGAGTAGCCGATTGATGAGGATGAAGGAATGGTCGCTAATACCATAATGACGTCAGGGTCCGTCGTATTGGCTTTCATGGTAAACATGGCAGCTTGGGTTATTGCTGCATTGAAATGGTCCAAATTTCTATCTCCACAAGTTTGAACTTTCTTCAGATTTTGATTAATTGTTGTATATTGTGCGGTGATAAGTCTCAGTTGCTGGTAAAGATCTTTCTGATCTAAATTAGGAGACAAGGGTACTATCATCTGCAAAACTGTAAACAGGGTTATTGGTTTCGGTCAGCGGGTCATTAATATAGATGAGGAACAGAGTTGGTGAATGTATCTGTGACGTGCCCATCAACTGCAAAGTGCAGAGATTGGTTTGTAAGGAAACTGGCAAGCCAACTGCAGACAGATGCTGGCAGTCAAAAGGTCTACAGTTTGTTGAGCAATCCATCAACTAACCCAAACTCTGTCGAATGCCTTCGAAATATCCAACGCAATTCCTCAAGATTCTCAGTAGTTCTCAATTGCCCAACTCTATATGTAAATGACATAGGTCAATATATCTACTGTCGATCTCTCTTTGCGAAAGCCGTATTGGTTATAGCTTATTAGTCTGCTGGTCTCGAGGACTTGAGTAGTTACTGATTGGTTACGCGTTCCATGACTTTGGAGAATATTGGAAGCCAGGTAATTGGGCGATAGTTTGAGGGTGTGGTCTTCTTGCCTTCTTTTGGAAGAGCTTGCACTCAAGCGACTTTTTAAGAAGGTGGATAAATCCCTTTTCGGCAAGACAAGGAAAAAATCTAGAAAAAATGGGTGTTAGTTCTTTGGTGTAGCTCTTTAACACGATGACAAGTATTCCGTCCGCTCCTGATGTATTTTTGTCTCTTTGAGGATTATACGAATATCATCATGATGAACGTTAACTTTTGCCACGGTAGTGTTGATGCTTGTATATGGTGGGCAGGGCCTTGTCTTGGGAGTCGTTTGTGGTAGAGTGTGATGAAAACATTTTAAAGAACATGTTTGCTTTTTCTTAGCTGTCCTCGCCGTGATTCCACGTTCATCTATCAGAAATGGGAGAGACGTTTTTGTAAAGTTATCACTTACTGTCCTTGATTTCTTCCAGAAATTGCTGCAGCCACTGGAGCATTGCAAAACTTTAATCCTGATTCTTTGATTGTATTTGTCCTTAGTTTCGTCAATCACACTTTTGCATCCGTTTTTCGCTTCAGCAAAATTGCATTTTCAGCGGTCTGATTTTGCTGTCAATACTTGTAGGCTTGCTGTTTCCTGCTTGATGAAATTTGGAATCTATGCTTCCACGCCTGAGGAGATTACTTGCGTAATCTCTTCGCATCAGACTGCGGTAGTCAGTGCCCAAACAGGCGTCGGGTCGGGCCAAGGAAAATCAAGGTAGAAAGTTCCAGTTTCCACAATTGTAATGTCATACTTTAGGATGCAATGGTGATACAGGAGTGGCAGTTCTCAAACCGTTGTAATAAGTTTGTGGTTTAGTGTAGGACTAACTGTAATTGTGTACTGGTGAGGATTTGTGGTTAGAACAAAATCCAGGAGGGTGGCAAATTCGCGCCTCTCTGAGATCCGAGTTGGTTCGTCTACAAGTTGAGTAATTCCGCAGCTGATGGAAAATGCTCAGCTTCTCTACCTACATTGTCGGTCTTGTTGCGATGTTTGACCCAGTTCCTTTAGATACTTCACGGTTAATATCAAGAACAATCGATACTCCATCCCTTGCCCCTTCTTTGAAATATAAAACTTTAGAGCAATTCCTAAAACCATATCGAAAATGCTTCAACAATAGCATTAGGTGATTCAGAGAGTAAAATGCTGTGAATAAATCACTGCCACTCGGCGAAAATGATGTATATCTTTATAAATTCCAAGATTCTACTCTAACCAACTTTTGCGGTGATTTTAGATAGTGAAGGCAGTGCTTGTAAACGCTTTACAAAAGAATGCAATTTATTGCTCCCAATATAGTCAAATATCTTGTGCATCGCCTCACTTTATATTGATAATAAAAATTAGATTTTAAACTCTATACTTAAATGGTAAAATTACGCGGACATAGCTCTATTTGTATTTGAAAATGATACTGCCCCTCCCAGGAAATTAAATTTGAAAAAATATTTCTATTTCAGATTATAGGCCGAATAAGGCATCTGGGATTTCACGTAAAGCCCGTCGCTGCTGTCAATCGCAGACGAAACCGAAAACTCCCAGCCGCGTCCAAATCTGTTAAATAAATCTTTGTCAAAATCCGCGCCTCTTGCTCGACCGCTGTCTTTCCCATATTTTCCTGATGATTTTCCAATATTCGTTTCCGCATTTGTATATTTACATTTATATTATTTCTCAGTGTGATGCGAAGTGCATATTTTTCGGATTGTCGACTCCAGACGAGAAAAGAATATTGTTTACTTCATAAGAAATATTGAATTTAGGGCAAATGCGAAGGGAACTTGTTATCTTTTATTTCGAACTTGTTTTTGATAAATTTGAAGTAGATACTATGTGGAATATTAAGATGTATAAGAGATTCATTGCGATGTTCTGAAGAATATTTTATTTTAAAAGCTAACCTAAACTAATAATAATATATAAATGGGAATAGCTACATTTTTCTAGATTGTGATAACCTTCTTGAAAATTTTAAGTTTAGAGATACCTGTTGTTATTAGAAAATTAATAATTAAGTCAAAAATTCCTAGTGGAGCATGTAAAATATCATAACATCCTGTCAGTAGGCTCTATAATTGATGTTAAAAGCATTTTCAAATCAAAAAGGGCATATAAAATCGTTTCAATGTTATAGCTCTGATCATGACAGTTCTCATCAAATAAACAATCCTATACCCATTACAGATTCACAAATGGCAAATATTTACTTCCAAAAATTAATTTCCAACTTACCTCACATCTTCCATCAATGCACATATCCAGACTACCAGGGCGACATCGGGTACCATCATGAACTCTATCTTTTAGCGTGGCCACCACCAATAGTATGTCTTCAGGGGCACCTTCTGGTTTACCTTTGCATGTTAAAGCGCATGGTTCGTCATCGTCATAAAAGGGCAGCCACTGGTAAAGGGCGTCTTCGTATGGAGTGTTATCAAATGCTGCACATTGTGCTTCCCGAAAATCTTGCGGTGCATCTGGACACGGCTGAAAAGAGGGAATTTTATAATATAGTTTAACTAACATGTAACAAATATATAAATAATTCATAGATAATATACATTTATTAATCACGGTGGTAATTTTTATCGATAACCGAAGGGGCTCATTTTTTGCAAGTCAAAGTTTTATTTTCACATCATGCATTTAAGTTTTCGCTGCATGAAATTATTTATAGGTATACTATGAATGTTATCTGTTTTTTGTTCATCATTATTAAAGTACGGACAAATACATATTTCAAACTTTAGAAAAAGTCGGTAAAATATATTTAATTTACACACAAGATAACATTTGTATTATTGCAATTATATGCAAAAGAGGTTCACCTAATTAATATTCAAATAGCATTACTAATATCAGAACTACATTAAATTGAACATACATATTTATATTATTTTCAATTTATGAGTATGTTTCCAGCATTATGATTTTATATGACTACCTATTTCAGCTTTTTTAAAGCAAAAACAAAACCAAATGTAATTTATAATAAATTGTCAAATTTAAAAAAATATAATTATCCTAACTCCTGTTCCGTATATATTTGTGTTACTGAAGTCTACCTACAAGGCCCGCTAAGGGTCTAGAGTCAGCGTTTCTCAATTATTTTTGAACGTGGAGCTTAGATAAAAAGCAGGCGAAATTTTTTTGTAACCACGCCCAAATTTGCGCAATAATAGATAATATATCTGCACACAATATACATAATAATAAGTAAAACAAGTAAGATTTGCAGATTTGTATTTATTAGGATTTTTTTTTGAACAATAATGTGTCAAGTGTTGTACTTTATATTTACAAATTTCTTTAATATTTGGCTTAAGTGAAGAAAGCTGTAGTCTCATCTTTGGCTCGGCATTCAAGCGTATACGCCACTTCGTTTTAGTAGAAATATATGAAGAAAATCCGGTTTCGCAAAGGTATATACTCACAAATGGTAAAAGAATGGTTATAGCTTATTTTGACAACTGTGTATATTTACACCAAAACTCTGTTAGTGGTTGTTCTTTCTTTCAAAATGAGCCCCCCTTTCGGAGGACAAATGGCTCTGCTCCTTACGGGCAATTCGTCAGCACACCCCTCTTCCGGCGCTCTTCTACTTGTGTTACACGTTACTCCAGTTTGAGTGGCCCTATATTTGCGGTGGGAAGCTCAAATGACGGGTCTTTGCCCCTGGTGATTCCCGACTCTTGCACACAACTAAAATCTATGAACGGCACAGGTATAGAAATGGTCCCACGGCAACATCCGGCTGCCCCCGGATACCGGCGTGAATGGGTATTTCTTCTGGCTAAAAACTATGAAACGTCACAGACTACCCTGCTATCACGTCTTCCTCGGAGAGCTCAAACGGTCCGTGAACGTTGGCCACGGTCCACTCAATATGGCGACGGTGATCTGATACCCGACACGTGTAGATTCAACCGAGAACGAAGCGGAAGTGTTAGTGGTTGTTAGTAAATTGAAGAGCAGAGTTCTTTTGACATCCGGAACATAATCTCCCATTTTCTCTTAAATAGGGAAGTGCTATATAGGTATACTATAAACATTGATTTTTATTGGCCTTTAGTTGCATTTTATTTTATGTACCCATTTTTTTTATTAAGTTACTCGATGGATATGTTCCTACTGGCGATCGCTGTCTACGGCTCTCTCTGCATTTTCTGCTACGGAGCCCTGAAGCAGCTTCGGCGAAGCTCTAGGGCTCCGCGGAGCACACTTTGAGAAACGCTGGTCTAGACTATATCTGAGTTCTGTTAGAGATGATTTCGGAATTACAGTAAGAAGGAAACATTTTTTTTATGGTAGTGGCACACATACTAAATAAGGGAGATCCTATGGCGTTCGGGAGACAAGTGTACTGTCATCTGCAAAAATGTAAACAGGATTATTCGTTTCGGTCAGCAGGTCATTATTATAGATGAGGAACAGAGTTGGTTTGCACCCCGAGCCACGCCGACGTTAATGGTGAATGTGTCTGAGATGTGTCTATCAACTGCAACGTGCGGTTCTTAAGGAAACTGGCAAGCCAGCTGCAGAGAGAGGCTGACAGTCAGAAGGACAGCAGTTTGTTGAGCAATCTGTCATGCATAACTCTGTCGAATGCCTTCGAAATATCCAACGCAATCGCTCTTCATAGTTCTCAATTGCCCTACTCCATATATGATTGACATAGGCCAATATATCTCCTGTAGATCTCTATTTGCGAAAGGTGTACTGATGAGCGCTGATTATTCTGTTGTTCTCGGGGTACTGGAGTAGTTGCTGATTGATTACAAGTTCCATGACTTTGGAGAGTATGGGAAGCAAGGCAATTGGACGATAGTTTGATGGCGTGGTTTTCTCGCCTTTATTGGAATAGGTTGCACTCGAGCGATTTTCCAAGAAGATGGGTATATCCCTTTTCGGTAAGACAGAGAATAGGGTCTGGAAAAAAGGGTGTTAGTTTGTTGGCGCAGTTCTTTAACACGATGACAGGTATTTCGGCTGGTCCTGATGCCTTTTGCGTATCTAGTTCTATAAGGATTTTACTAATATTACGGTGATGAAGTTTCACTTAGTATCAGCTTATATATTTTAGTCATTTGAATTGAACCGGGTCCGATACGTTATAAACAATTTTAATAGTTTTGGTTAGTCGTTCAATCAACTCTCGGTTAGGTTGGGTTAGTTAGTTAATATCAACTTATTTTAGTTATTTGAACCGGTTACGATACGTTAAAATTAATTTTAATAGATTTGGTTAGTTTTGGTAAGTCGCCTAATCAACTTTCGGTTAGTCTCACTTAGTCTCATGTTATTTTATTTATTTGAGCCGGTTCCGATACGTTATAATCAATTTTAATTGATTTAGTAAGTTTTGGTTAGTCGTCCAATCAACTTTTGGTTAGTTTCAACTTATTTTAGTCATTTGAACCACTTCCGGTTCGCTTGGGATGGAGCACGCTGCTCGAGATCAGTTAGATCATGCTCTACATGCACCTAGTCTAGAGTAAAAGCAGAAAGATGGCAAATAATCAACAAAAACAGCGGAATATGAAATAATAATACAACCCCACTTTTTAGATTTTGAAATGCTGAAAAGCATCGTATTTTTAACATTGGAAATGTTTTTGTTTTCCTATTATAGGGTATCAAATCACGAAAAAGTGCATGCTACATTTGGCACATCACGTAATATACGCGATAGATCGTGTTAGTCTGTTTCTGAGGACGGAATCAGTTCAAACGAGAAAAATAAATTAAAGCTAACTGAAACTAACCGAAAGTTGATTGAACGACTAACCCAAACTAACTAAAAGTAACCAAAAGCACAAAAAGGGTTAAAATGAATCGGAACAAATTAAAGAAATAAAAGTAAACTAAAACTAACCCAAAGTAACCGAAATTTGGCGAATAATCAAAACTAACCATAGAAATTAAAATTGGTTATAACCTATCGGAACCGGTTCAAATTACTAAAATAAATTGGAGCTAACTGAAACTAACTGAAAGTTGACTCAACGACAAACCAAAAGCACCAAAAAAGGCTAAAACGTATCGTAACAGATTAAAAATATTAAAGTAAATTAAAACTAACCAAAAAGAACCGAATTTTGGTGACTAACCAAAACTACCCAATAACATTAAATTCGATTATAACGTGTCGGCGCCGATTGAAATGACTAAAACTAAAACTTACTGAAATTAAGTGAATATTGATTGAACGACTACCCACCTCGACTATCTAACCCAATCTAACCGAAACTAATCAAAAGCACCAAATATGGCTAAAACGTATCGAAACAGATTAAAAATATTATAGTAAGTTGAAAATAACACAAATTACGAATTTTTGCGTCTAACCAACATTTACCAAAAACATTAAAATTGGTTATAACATATGGGAAAGGTGACTGAATAACTAATCAAAAGTAACCAAAATGCGTCGAAATAGGTTACAAAAATTAAAGTTAGTTATAAATATAAACAAATCGAACCGAATTTTGGCGACTAACGAAAACAAACCAGAAACATTATATTTGACTATAAGGTATCGGTATGAATACTTTGGTTCCTTGACAGTGACTTTCCAAGGTCGCATCATGACATGGAAAATTTTAGAGAACGTCACGACACGGTTTATGCATAACTGATTATAACGTATCGGAACCGGTTCAAGTAAGTAAAATAACTTGAGACTAAGTGAAACTAACCGGAAAATGATTAAACATCAACCAAAACTAACCGAGCTTATTAAACTTGATTATAACGTATCGGAACCGACTCAAATGACTAAAATAGGCTGAGACTAAGTGAAACTAACCACAGATCTAACTGCAAGTTGATTAGACGACTAACTAAAATCAACCAAATCTATTAAAATTGATTATAACCTATCAGAATCAGCTGACATAAGTTGAGACTAAGTGAAACTAACCACAACCCAAACTAAGCAAATCTATTAAAATTTATTATAACGTATCGAAACCGACTGAAATGACTAAAATAAGTAGAGGCTACGTGAAGCTAACCGGCAGTTAATTAGATCAAATTTATTAAACTCAATTATAACGTGTCAGAACCGACTCAAATGACTAAAATAAGTTGAGACTAACTGAAACTAACCGAAAGTTTATTAGACGACTAACACAAACTAACCAAATCTATTAAAACTGATTATTACGTATCGGAACCGGATCAAATAACTAAAATAAGATAAGACTAAATGAAACTAACCGCAAATTGATTAGACGACTAACTAAAACTCACCAAATTTAGTAAACTTAAATATAACGTATCGGAACCGACTCAAATGACTAAAATAAGTTGAGACTAAGTGAAGCTAAGCGAAAGTCGGTTAAACGATAAACCAAAACTAACCAAAACTTTTAAAATTGATTGTAACGTATCGGAACCAGTTCAAATAAGTAAAATAAATTAAGACTAAGTAAAACTACCCGATAATTGATTAGACGACTAACCAAAACTAACCAAATCTATTAAAATTGATTATAACATATTGGAACTGATTCAAATGTCTAAAATAAGTTGATACTAAGTTAAACTAACTGCCTTAGATCGAGAATGGAGATAGGAATCGAATGCAGTTTTTACAACCACAACTAATGTTATAAATTGTTAAAACGATCGAAACTTGAAGTAATTTATGTGGTATATTTTGGTACACTAAACTTACGTAATCTGCTAAAAGTAATTTTTTACATTAGATTGTGTTAAGAGTGGGTGAGGGTGACTTTAAGTTTCTCACGACAGAGTAGTCGTGTCTCATATCGTTAGAACGAGATCTCAGACGAATCGAATGCAAATGGTCTTTTGTTTTTTCAACCGCACTCATAACGTTATAAATTGTAAAAAAGAACGAAACTTCAAGTAATATGCATTTATTTGGTATATTTTGGTAAAGTAAACTTACGTAATCTAACCTGATCTCACCCAAACTTTTATCAACTATTATATTTCGACAAAATTATAAGTTTTCTCAGATCTCAAATTTAGTAATCCTTGCATTCTGCATCGACATTTTCAGTGTCGCCCCCGGTTGCATCTTTGTAAAGGACTGTGAATTTTCTTTGAGCAAAATATCTCTATATATAAAATATCCTATCCACGTGCTGTTATGCAGTTATGGCATTTCGTATTTTGTTCCAAGCTGATTTCTTTGATTTTCCGAGCAGGTTGCGCAAAGCCAAATGAACAAACCTTTAGTCTCAACTTATTTTAGTCATTTGAACCGGGTCTGATTCGTTATAATCAATAATCAAAACTAACCGAAAATTGATTGAATTACTAACGAGAAGTAACCAAAAGCACCAAAAGGGGCAGAAATGTATCGGAATAGGTTACACAAATTAGAGTAAGTTAAAACTAACCAAAACGAAACGAATTTTGGCGACTAACCAAAACTAACCAAAAACGTGAATTTATTATGAATGAATGAATACTTCTTTGGTTTTATGAGAGTGATTCTTCAAGGTCGCGTCACGACACGAAAAGCTTTCGTGAACGTCACGACACGGTTTATGAAAAATTGATTATAACGTATCGGAACCGGCTCAAATAAATAAAATAAGTTGAGACTAAGCGAAACTTACCTGAAAGTTGATTGGACGACTAACGAAACTAATCAAATCTTTTAAAATTGATTATAACGAATCAGACCCGGTTCAAATGACTAAAATAAGTTGAGACTAAAGGTTTGTTCATTTGGCTTTAGTCCTTAAAACCGGTTCTGATATGTTATAACTAATTTTAATGTCAAAATTCGATTAATTTGGGTTAGTTTTAACTTACTTTAATTTTCTAAAGTATTCCGATATGCTTTAACCCTTTTTGGTGCTTTTGGTTAGTCGTTCAATCAACTTTCGGCTAATTTCAGTTATAATTTAATTTGATGTTTTTGGTTAGTCCCGGAAACTCGGTTCGTTTTAACTTACTTTAATATTTTTAATCTGCTAGGATACGTTTTAGCCCTTTTTAGTCTTTTGGTTATTTTTGGTAAGTTCAATCAAATTTCAGTTAGTTTCAGTTAGTTCCAGTTTATCTTAGTAATTTGAACCGGAGCCGATACGTTATAACCAATTTTAATGTTTTTGGTTAGTTGCCTAAGTTCGATTACTTTGAGTTCATTTTATAAGCTGTGGTTTTAACTTACTTTTATTTTTTTTATCTGATCCGATACATTTTAACCCTTTTTGGTGCTTCTGGTTACTTTTGGTTAGTTTGGGTAAGTCGTTCAATGAACTTTCGGTTAGTTTCAGCTAGTTTTAATTTATAATTGACATTTGAACCGTTTCCGTCTGCATAAACAAACAAACACGATCTCTCAAGCGTATGACGTCATGTGGCAAATGTAGCATGCACTTTTTCGCGATTCGATGCTCCATATTAGGACAACAGAAACAATTTCATTGTTAATACTCTGATACGAAAGTGTTTAAACCAAGTGTTGAGTTCTGTCTTATCAGACAGGCTCACTTCACTATACCTAGAGATCATTAAAATCGGCTAAAGAATTAAAATATTCATTAAATGAAAAAACTAATGCAATAGAAATTTGCTTCATGCGAACAAATATTACCTACCATCTTTATACATTTTGGACAAAATAACTGAGACATCATGGTCTCGGTTCTCGACCCCTCTCGTTCTTGTGCTTTATTTGCAAGTACCGGTCTCAATCTTTCTCTTAGACCGACCTCTTAGGGACGATCGGCGTAGTCTGTCGATATATTATGATGGAGGAAATTAAAAAAAAAATTGATATTTTGATCACAAAGTCTAGGCAGAAGCTGCAAAGAACGTGAAATAAACAACTCTACTTTAAATGGATCATTCTGAACCAGGTTATGCTTAACGATGCTTGAAATACGCTCCATACTCTGTCCTAATATTTTTGTATCTAAGTTGTTACGAGGGTGCAAAGCCAGAATGTTAATGGAGGCAGATGTTCCAGGGTTATATTGGTTTTAATATAGCAAAATGCACAAATGAGATGCGGAAATTCAATGTCTGTTAATGGTGTAATGGATATTTTAACGGCCCCTTTTTCGCTTAGTTTGGTTTTACATCTATTAGGTGAATATTAAGTAAATTGATGGTAAAGAAAAAGAATATGCGAATGGAAAGTAGGAATTCTGTGATTTTATGATGATTAACAGGCAAACGTTTTCTTTTCGAGATAAGCCTGACATAGCGTGAAAATAATATAGCCAGACGATCGCTAAGGTGCGAATAATAATAGAAGCTATTCGCAAGCGATGCTTTTATGACCTGAGATACGGTTAACACAAAAAATAAGCTTCGCCTATATTTCGGGTTTCAGATGTGAAATTATATTTATCGCACGATTTAGTTTACATATCTTTGTTATTAATATGCAATTATGAGCATAAAAATTTAATACGATGATATTTATCACAGCAATGCCAATCGTAGATAAACGCAACTCACTGAAGTCAAGACAAAAGTCAGGATCTTCCTTCATATTGCCACAGATGTCGTTCTTGACATAAAAACAATTCAGTACGAGTGTATTAACAAAGGAATGCGATTTCAATGTGAGCCGGCGTTAAACGGACAAGACACAGAGGCAAGAAACAAGGACGTCAAGTCGCGCGAGATTGTGCCTAGGGCAGAGGCGGTTCGACTCCGGGATCCGAACTATTTTTGATTGTATTAAATGGCGCGGAGACAGTTTGCATGGATGGATGTATGGGTACAGAAGCATCAGGTTAAACATTGTTTCTTCATTGAACGTTCAGCTGTAAAAGCCTCACGGTCCGAAAGCTAATTGTTTAACACAAAAAAAATGTTTTCATTTCAAATTCAAAATTCCAGAGAAATTTCATAATAACAATTTACATTACAGAAAAAAACAATGGTGGCAATACAAAACTATATAACACAGACGTAAGGTTATATTAAACCACTGATAAACGAATACCAGCAATGTTATTTATGAACCATTTCTTTATTTATTTGCTGTTATTAAAAATTAAGTAAACTGCTCACTCAAAAGATATCCCCTTACACAAACCGAAAACTTACCAGGATAAAGTTTCTTTACATTATTTTGCAATTTATTCCACATCTGAACTCCTACATACAAAAACAATTTTTGAAAATTTATAGTTTTTTTGTTGAGGTACCCTAAGAAGATGGATATTTCTGAGTGAGCAAATTTAATGAGTATTTTTTTTTTAAAAGAGACTTGTTTGTAATCTACTTAACATGTTCGTAGATTCATTTGCCGCATTTTTTTTGTTTCATTATTAGAGTCCATTCTTAACTGTTTCTTACGACCGTAGCCTTTCCTCCTGCAGCTTTTGTGCTCTTCTAACATTACATTATATTTTTGAAGATATTGATTTTTTTTTGCATGTTGCTTGGAAGTATGGAAATCGCTATGGGTGTTCTATTATTATATTTGAGATGGATAGTAACTGTTTATATCAAAGTGGGTTATTTCATCTAGTCCTAGCCATTACCAAATATGTGTTTTTTATAATATTTGCCAGCTCTTCTGTTCTTATTTTGTATTTCGTTTGTTCATTTGTCTCTTCATGTCTATGTTCTTCTTCTTTAATCCTTGATACTGTATAATTATGTAGCACATTGTGGCTTTACCACATTCCTCTCCAGAATTCGGCGATTTATTACATTTATTTAATTGCTGTTGAAGAATGCGTTATCTGTTTTCTGCCGTTAGACAGTATACTATTAAATTTTTTTTCAGAGTGTACAAAATTTCTGTAATTAATTGTTCAATATTTTTGGCCATACTTTCAATGTGCTCTAATACTTTCTCTGCTTGTTATTATTTGTATACTGCATGAGCTTTTCTATGTTTGCTCTCAGATTTATTATATTGTTTATAATTTTATAATTATCTTTCGATATTTGAGTGTGTTTTCTGTAATTCATTTTTGTATCCTAAAGTTTTCTTCTGTTACGTGTTAATGCTGCAATACTGCGCGAATATCAAATAGTGTGCTTATGGTTTCTATATATCCCACAGTAATTTATTTCTTAATATTGTTTATTAATATATTTGTGTCTTTGTTAAAGTATAGTTTGGGAAGTATATTTCTTATAGTTAGATTATTATTTCTCCAGATTGTAAAACTTGGTTCCATTTCATATTTTAGGCCTTGTTTAATCTCAGGATTGCTTTGTAATTATGTATATTTCCATTTAATGTTGTTTCTTCACTTCCTTATCCCTCAGTTCCTTTACTGCTTATGTGATATTCTGTATTTAATATGTCGTTGTTAGTAAGGTTTTTCTCTTATTACAATTTTTTTCCGTGAGAACCTCATCTAGATTGGAGTAGCAGCTTTTAATTACTATCGTATAATAGATATTTAAAATAGTAAGTGATTTTGCAGTTTTTTTCGGTATTAGAAATCCTTTGTTATCAATTCAAGAAATATTTTAAGAAGTGCCTTCTTTTTAATGCGTAGTGTTATTCTGTATGTATTTTTTATTTGCTACGTGTTTTTCATATATCATATGCAGTTTTACAATGTATTTTGTACGTAATTATAACTTTTTAACCACATATTTTATTTCATTTATTATTCTTTGATACAAAAACTCAATTCGTGAAATGTATTTCTGAATCTCAAAAAGATATTCATAATTGTATAACTTTCATAAGGTAGGAGGAATTTTAGAGAATACAAATTCTTGAAGGATAGATGACACTATGATGAAAACATATATAAGCAACAACAAAAACATGAAAAAAAAAATGTAAGAAATCAACCGATTATACTACTAGTTTTTAATTAATTAATAAATAATATATAATAAAATAATAAAATTAAATATAGATTTTTACTGCACTGCATTTCACTTCTAGATGAAACAAGAGTTGTAGAAATCAAAATAAAATACGTTGTGCACTGTTTAATATGCCTGTCATTGCATACGACCACTCAATAAGGCATTAAGTTGCATAACAAAAATAGTTTCAACGTGTAGTTTGTCCGAACCCCTTATTGGATTATAATCCTTGCTCTTGAAATTAAACACCGCGGAAAACTTTCACTTACAAAACGATGTTGTAGGTTTCAAGTTCACGGGCGAAGCAGGAATGTTTTGCAACCAGTAAGCTTGACATAAAATTTAGATATATTATACGAATAACTACATTATCCATTATTAACTCAGTTGTAAGGAATAATTATTGAAACTTTGATACCAAATGCAACACTCAATATATCTAGGGAATTAGGGACGCGATTTTATGAGCTTAAAGCTATTAACAGAATAAGAGAGAGCAAAAGAATAGGTAACTTATTGAAAAACTTGTTAGTGCACCTGATTGGTTAGTAAATAATAAGTTACAAATTTCTAGTTTGCAGGTTTTATGATTTATATAAATACTTATTTTTTGCATATTTAGTGGTACAATAGTAACGCTCAGGTTGAAGCATCTTAGACACTTTTGAATTTTTCCTAAGCTGTCGAAGTTACGAATATTTACCTACATTTCCAAATAACCTACTTCTATGAAATTAAATAAAATAATGATATGTGTATAGAGTTTTTTTACGAAACGGCAGATGAACCCTTTTTAGGCCCGACAAGGGATAGGTGGTCCCTGAGCACCTTGGTAGGTGAAGAAGACTGTACGTCTGCCATGGAGAGGGATCCAGACCTTCATCAGAAGGTTAGATAGACTGGAGCAGTGTCGGATTTAGAGGGGGGGGGGGGGGAAGGGGGTCCCCCCCCCAAGGAAAAAGTTTAAAAAAAAAAATTAGGGGCTTGCTTTTTTTTTTTTTTTTTCTGTTGGTTTTTTTTCCCTTTCTCCTACCCCCCCCCCCCCCCCCCCCGCTAAATTCAATTGAAATCATTTTGGTTGCGGTACAGCGTTTTTTTGCCGCCCGAACTTTAAGATTTATCTATGCCTCAAAAACCGCTGAACCAAATATTATACATTTTTGAAATCAGGAAAAGAAGGCATGTTATTATAGTGGAAATAATTAACATCCCTGATAAAGCATATATCACTTCTTGGGCTTCCCAGAGACGGTATAGTCAAAAGATACCGTTTTGAAAAATATTTCACTGTCGTGATAAGAAGTAGAGAATAATGGAAAAAGAACAAAATGGTGTGCAGACGGGGCAAGAACTGAACAGGGGAGCGGAGCCGGGGTATTTGGGCCAGGCACCAAATTCTCCGAAGCAATGGGAAACTACCCGGACCTATTTCAGGCGAAACTATAGGAAGAAAGAGATTGTAATTTTCTCAGACATCAAAGCGCTGAGCTCAACAACAATTAGCTCTAGAATGGTATGGGAATGCCTAGATAGACTAAACTAAACGAAATAGGCAAGAATAACAAGCTATCCCTTCAATGGATACCCGGACACGCTGGGATTAAAGGTAACGAAAAAGCAGACCAATTGCCAAAAGTAGGAGCACAAGTTCCGCTATAAGGACCGGAACCTTTCTGTGTCATAGGGACGTACACCTACCAGGAAGAATTTAGGAAAGAAGAGAGAACCAAATGAATCAGTCTTTCGAGATGCCTTTCAGGGTTAAGGCAATTAAAGATATTTTGAGAGACTCTTACCCAGGTTGAGAAGGAATTTGGAGATAACAAAAATTTAAAACGAGGACAGTTGCCGGTTCTGTTAGCAGGGGAGGAAACCCAGGAACAGCTTCTCACGGAGTGCGAGGCGGTTGCGAATAGGCGAATGGCCTGCTTGAGATGCTGCATCGTCGAACAGGAGGAACTTTCATCCATAGAACCATCCAGACTACTTGATTTTATCAAAGCACTGAAGCTGGATGAGGTGCTGCCATTGAGAATCATATCAGCGGAAGCACCATGGAAGGGGGACACAATAGATATGTACATGTCGCAGTGTATTAATACCCCCCTAGATCATTCTAGGGGGGTATTAATACACTCATTCATAGTGAAAAATATATAGGGTATTCTATTTAAAAAAAATAATGATGGTCTTGTTTCCATGGTATGCTAACTCGATTTGAATGTTTTGAGTGTCCAAAAGACAATGCCTAAAAGTACGTCAACTTTGGTATAAACACTTTTACTCCAACTCTTATAATATACTCTATAGGTGGGTGTCAAAATATAAATGAAAGCTTTCTTAAATAATTTTTTTTGCGCCGATACTTAAATTCTTCAGTCCTTAAAAAATATTTACAAGAATTGATTGAAACTTTAAACAATTTCTATATCCATATATTTTCGAGGCATCGATTTTCAAATGCAAGTAAATATAATTTTAGATCTTGTTTATCTTTAGACAATCTAAATTAACCTAGACTTAAGGCACACACATGGTTAGTTGACATTATTATATTTATTTGTTTATATATTTGTAGAAAAGCAGTTTCTAATTTGAAATAAAGAAAGTATGATCTTTCCCACTCTTAGTCATTGCCTGTTAAATTTTATTAATAAATAAGTGCAATACATGTAGAAATAATGTCCATACATTAGTATTTCCATCTATTTATTTATAATGATGCTTTGAAATTTTATCCCACTTCTGAAAAACGGTTTTGTAAAAGCCCTAGAACTAGAAAAAATAAAATTCGCACAATTTAAACTAAACTAAGAATTCAGACATGGTTAGTTAGTTAACTTTATTGTATATATCTGTCTGTATATTTACAGAGAAGTAGTTTCTAAATTGAAATAAAAAGGCAGTGATCCCTTCCACTCTTAGTCAATGCTTGTCATTGTGAAATACTAAAATGCATAAACTACTAAGTAAGTAAATGTCACCCTGTCCTAAGTTTGAACTTTAACTTGTAAAATATTATGTAAATATTAATGACAAATTACAAACAACACGAGCAGTTCACGCTTGCGATAATAACCCTTAAACGTGCAACGATCAGCAAATTTTATTATATAGATACGCTAACGAACCATCAGTTCGGCAGACTTTGTTTCTTACCTAAACCAGTTCCTTGCAGTATATATGTGCGTAGGGTCTTAACCTGCAACCTTATTCCCTCCCAAACCTGAGTTTCGCGGTATACATGTACGTGGGCTTAGGGGTTACCTACCTATAGTAGTAAAAGTCGAATCTACGTTAAATTTGTCAAAGTTCTGGGAAACATAATTTTGAAAGTAGAATCTGTCAAGGAGTAAAACTGCAGTGTAAACTCTGAGGGTACTTAAGACAAAGTCAACCTTCAATTCAAGACATGCGACTACCATTATCGAGTAGCGCGTTTTTAGTATAATCCTCTCACCTGACGTATTATTCTTGACATTACGGTTTACGTCAAAAACAATAAAATTTTAATTAAACAAAAAAACATGCGCCTTTAATCATTCACACAAGGTCAGTTAGATATAACAATTGGTCAATGTGCTGTATTAATAAATAAGTACAACAAACGTAAATATAAAGTAAATACATTAGCATTTTGTTGCGCCTATGCAATAAAATGTAAAATAAAATTTATCTCTAATATCGAAATAATAAGAAAAGCAAAATAAGGTATTACATATTTTGCCTAGATAATGTGCACACGAAAATGCTGCTATAAAACCTTTATAGCGAGAGACATTATAATGTATTCTTATAAATAATACATTATTCGGCAAAGGGAAAAATAAGCTTGTGGCGCTCTACAGTTTATAAAATATTATTTGTGTAGTCGTTATATTGTACCCTCAACGACTTTTATTGCTAACTGTGAATAATGAATTTCATTTCCAAAAGGTTTACCGTTTTAATAAGTAGATCTGGTTAATTCTGTTTGGAAAATTTTTTTATGTTTTTTAATTTAGTGGGTAGTTTTACTAATAATTTAGGACTTAGTAAATTGTAGTGAATATATTGTTGAATATATTTTTCCATGAAAATAAAATAATTAATATTTCAATAGTACGTAGGTAGTTACTGAAAATAGATACGGATATCACTATCACTGGTACGTAAGTATTATTTTTTCTCTATAATATAACCGCATTGGAATGATAACTTTCGATCGATTAAGTTTCCAAATTGAAAAAAAAAAATTACTAGACCCTAAAAATAATTTGGCATATGTAGTCAAAGACATAAATGTCTTTTTAAGTAGCTATTTAATTGCTAAATATTTTTAACAGATATTTAAATCCGAATATTTTGTGACACTACCAGAGATTCCAAGGAGGTCTTGAATAATTGAATAAAATAATTATGAAGATAGAAAACAATTCTTGCTGTGATTTTCAGAAAGGGTTTTTGAGTTTTTGCAAGAAATAAATTGAATTCCTGAAAAAATTTGTACCTAAATTATTGTTATATTTCAGAATTTAACTCAGAAATTGATTTGATCCTTTTGGAGGTATAATGGATACGAAAAACTCAAAAATACACAAACGCATTTTTACTGAAAACTGTTGAGAAAAAACAGTATGTCCATTAAAATTCAAATTCAAATTAAAAATATTTTTATTGGTCATATCTACAGGGTGATCCCCTATAATGTCGCCCCCCTATAACTTTTTTATTTTAAGTGTCCCAAAAAAAATAAAAGTATGGTTATGTAGGTACTGAAAAATACTTTTTTTCTTCGTATAAAAAATATTGGAAAAATGATCAATATACAGGGAAAACCAAAAAGTTAATATTTTTTCAATGAAACACCCTATATATGAATTTATTTTTCGATTCCTTGTAAAATTCTAAGCATATTTTATATATGATGTTACGCCTCTAAATTTAGTAGTTTCACAGCTATAAACAGTTGAAAATCGGTACTTTGGCTACTTTTCACCTTGGTAGCAAGAAGATCATTAGAGATGGAGTAAAATAAATTTCACATTCCTATCTTAATTTTTCAAGAGCTATCTGACGGTACTAACTGGCAGGCGGTACCATGGGTACCAAATCTGGTACCTCGGTAGGTACTATAAGTTAGCATCATCAGATAGCTCTTGAAAAGCTAAGATAGGAATGTGAAATTCATTTTACTCCATCTCTAATGATCTCCTTGCTACCAAGGTGAAAAGTAGCCAAAATACCGCTTTTCAACTGTTTATAGCTGTGAGGCCCAGTTTTTTATGTGATTGTTATCTTTACCAACAAGATAATTTCCATGGAAACAATTGTGACAACAATGATTATCACGCAAATTATCCTCTTGGTAATACTAACAGGCACGTAAAAAACTGGCCCTCAAACTACTAACTGTAGAGGTATAATATCATACATAAAATATTCTTAGAATTTTACGAGGAATCGAAAAATAAATTCATATATAGGGTGTTCCATTGAAAAAAAATGAACTTTTTGTTTTTCCCTGTATACTGATCATTTTTCCAATATTTTTTATACGCAGAAAAAAAGTATTTTTAAGTACCAACATAACCATACTTTTAATTTTTTGAGACACTTAAAATAAAAAAGCTAAAGGGGGGCGACATTATAGGGGATCACCCTGTACAGGGTGGCTCGAATTCGTGTTTATGTATGGGGAACTCGAAAACCGTAAGAGATACAGTGTCGGTCAAATTAAGGCAAAATTGCGCATTTAAGTGCCTAAGAATATGCCGTTTAGAAAGTTTTAAAATTCCGAGTATTTACTGAGATATCCGAAAAAAACCGAAATTTTGAAAATTGGTTTTATTTTTTTCCTGGACTTATTTAAAAACAGATTTCAAATCTAATTGCACTTTTGCATTGCCACTTTTTCCGCTCTATCCAATGATGATATCCAGTTTGAAATCCGACGTTTCGTCTTCAAGGTATCATCATCAACATTCTTTTTATAATTACGAACTTTATTTTTTTTATCGATGGTATTGGCGTTTTTAATATGACTATGTGTTTTTATTTTTTTTATACTTTTTTAAATTTTTTTTTATTATTTTCTTAATTATATACTTTGCTTTAGCGTAATTTTAAATAATTTAAGGTAGGTACTTTTGAAATTTTTATATTCTATAAAAATATTTTAATTTGTTCTTTGTATTAAGTGGAAAATTGGAGGGTATTAAAAATAAAAAATAGTAACATTATTTCTTGCTCTTTCTATTACTCAAACAAGTTGCTTACTTCAAAGATAAAATATTCCTAACTTTTAACCAATTAAAAAATGTATTTAATAGAGTACATAAACAATTTGTAATCATACTATAGGTACTTTGATGGAAAAACACCTATTGGAATTTTGCTTTTAAATAAAATGGACTAAGCAACTTGTTTGAGTAATAGTTCATGGCCATATTCTCGTAAAAAATAATTTCATTATTTTTAATTTTTAATACGCGCTCCAATTTTCCACTTAATGCAAAAAAGAAATAAAATATTTGTAGAGAATATGAAAATTTCAAAAGTACCTACCTTAAATTATTTAAAATCACGCCAAAACAAAATATATAAAATAAAAATAATAAAAAAATAATAAAAATAAAAAAAATAAAAACATACTCATATTAATAACGCCAACACCATCTGAAAAACGATAAAAAAAATAAAGTTCGTATTTAAAAAAAGAAAGTTTATGATGATCCCTTGAAGACGAAACGTCGGATTTCAAACTGCATATCATCACTGGATAGAGCGGAGAAAGTGGCAATGTAAAAGTGCAATTAGATTTGAAATCCGTTTTTAAATAAGCCCAGGAAAAAAATTAAACGATTTTTCAAAATTTCAGTGTTTTTCCGGATAAATACTCGGAATTTTAAACCTTTCTAAACGGCATATTGTTAGGCACTTAAATGCGCAATTTTGCCTTAATCTGACCGACACTGTATCTCTTACGGTTTTCGAGTTCCCCATACATAGACACGAATTCGAGCAACCCTGTTCAGGGTTATTCATTATATTTTGACACCTGCCTGCAGCCGTAATTACAGGTATACAAAAAATACTTAAATTCAAAAGTTGTTTGGTTTTTAATGTATTATCTTTTAGACATGTCAAAAGAAATAAATTGCCTGTCAAATGTCAAAAAACCGCATAACTTTAATGTTTTTAAATGGAACACCCTATATATTATTACATATTTGGATTGTACGAAAAAGTCTAGACATATTTCATGACGTCCTATACCTATCTCTAATTTTTGGTTTTTGGAATATTGACAGATGAAAATCGACCGTTTACCAAGTTTGACAGCTTGTAAAAACTAAACGGCTAAAGATAGAACAAAACGGTTTGCACTTTCCTGTATTGGTTTTTCATAAGCTATCGTATGACACAAACTTTAGATTTAACCAGAGGTTAAATAATTCCGGATAAGTTTAACCTCTGGTTAAATAAAAAGTTAGTGTCATTCGATAGCTTATGAAAAACCAATATGGAAAGTACAAACCGTTTTATTCTATCTTTAGCCGTTTAGATTTTACAAGCTGTTAAATTTGGTAAATGGTCGATTTTCAACTGTCAATATTTCAAAAACCGTTAGTGATAGGTATAGGACATTATTCATCAAATATGTCTAGACTTTTTTGCACAATTCAAATATGCAATAATATACAGCGAGTTCCATTTAAAAAAAAATAAGGTTATGCGGTTTTTTGACAGTTGACAAGCAATTTCTTTCTTTTGACATTTATGTATAAAAAACCACACGACTTTTGATTTAAAGCTTTTTTTGTATTACCTGTAATTACGGCTTCAGGTGAGTGTCAAAATATAATGAATAACCTTGTACATACAAAAAAATATAATATTGTAAATTGATGGTATTGACCAATAAGGACTGCACCGCGATTACAAAACCGATTCACAGGACACATGCAAAATGTGCCTGTGTGGTGCAGCCCTGACAATATATTTTAAAATAACCCTACTGTCTAAACTCCAAAAAAGGATTTTGGGCAGGCAAAGCATCAACCCCCACATGCGCACAGAGGCGAGACTAACGTGCCAGGAAAGATGGATAAAAATATATATAAAATAGAACGACGTCAAATGTACAAAGAGACTTACTTTCAGTACTGAAGATATGATTAAAGAATTTTTTTTGAAATCACAAAATAAATAAAATGCTGTTGCTTTTTTGATAGAGGCAGTTTTTTCCTTTAACTAATCAAAGGTGAATAAAATATAGAATATAATAAATTTAGGTTTTCCCTTACAGAATGGATTCTTACATCGCATATGGTGAACAAGATCTAATTGGATTTCACGCAGTGGTCTTACTCGATATTTTAAAATTAATTATCTATCACGTTTGTCGATTAGTCAGAAGATTTGGGATTTTTATAGGTATGCGGGTGGAGCTCTATTTATTTTATAAAAAAGATATTCTTACTATCTCCTTGACATAATCTGAAGAGTTTTAAAAATCTAACAGGACAACTTTAAAGAAGATTCTTAAAAAAATCTCCCAAAGAAGCAACGTAGACTTCGAAACCTTCTTACAATATATTGTATAAGGAAAACAGGCAACGAGCCAATGAAACTTATTTTAGCATTATTTTCACAAATAAGCCTTACATTTAAAACTGCAATTTGCTTGACACCATAATATCTGGGCTGCTAACTGTGGAAAAGATGCTCTTTTTGAGTTTTGCTTCTGCAGCTTTTTCCCATCTTTTCACGAAGTCTACATCGGCTTTGCGATCAAAATTTTGTTTCAAAAAACAGTTCGATTGTCCAGCCATTTACATAAATTAATTCTATCTCTACTTATCGCTTTTCTTGAAAAGTTCGCTTGATTGACTGCATTCCCAACTTGAAATTTGAGAACATTTCCAGCTTTCTTTGCCACTTTTATCCCTAAGGTATTCGTGATACTTTTTCCTACGCTAGTTTGAATATTCTCCAAAATGACCTCATTCATCTTATCACTTTCGATAACCATTGGAGTAAATGAGATATTACAGTTTGTGCCAGTATCTCCACGTCACTATCAACTTCACAATCAGAAATTTCTTCCAGGCGCCCCATGACTTTCTCGCATTCAATTTCAAGCTCATCATCAACCAGTAAAGATAATAGTATTTCCGCATCTTTTGGATATTCAGGAATAGATGCAAAAAATGTGTATAAATTTAACAAATACTACCTACTTACGTTTTGAACAACGTGTCGCTTCAGCTATGATGCTTATCTTTTTAAGCTATTTAGTATCGAAGTATTTTCACATATGCCGTCAGGTGCATCACATCAGCTAGTTTTGCATAGGTAATTTATCCGTTCACAGATAATATTCTTTATTACAAAAAAAATAATAAATTGATGTCCATTGCGATGGGAAAGCGTTAATTTGCAATATGTAACGATATTACTATGCAGTAATAGATCTTTAGTAATTTTTGAGACAAAGTATCGTATAGCGCCAGGTTTTATTACTACAAAGAGAAAAATACTGCATAATAAGTAATATATTAACGGTATTGTGAATACTGAGAAAAAACTGGAAAAGAAAATTGTCGGGCTCCCCTGCAATATAAATCTAGACACGTCTCAGTTAATTCGCTTAACAACGTAACAATAAAAATCTCATTGCAGGATACACAGAGTGGAGGGGGAGGGTTTTTGCTACCATTTTTAGCATTGCAACTTTATCCCTCTAAAGAGGCTGGAACTAACTCTTAATATGTTAACTGGAACAAAAGTGAGCGTTCAATTCTCTTTCAAACAAGATCTTATTCGTGAAATTCGAGCATACAGTTTCCGAAATAATTATTTAATTGTGTAACGGGCTATTTAATTTTAATTACGTTAATAATAATACCAGTGATTAAATGTAATGCAAAACTTAGATGTTGAAAATGGCCACCACCAACCTCCAATTTTTTTACGCGTGCTTATAACATGTATGGTGTTAATGAACAAGTGGTTCACTTAAATCTTATAAATCATTGGATTTACTTGCATAAACTTTGGTCTTAAGATGTTTCAGTGACATGCAAAAAGTGGAGTGGCGTTAGATTTGAAGACCTAGCTGGCTAGTCAATGAGGCCTCTCCAACCGATCCATCTTGCTGGAAATGTCTGATCTTACGCGTACATAATAATGCGCATGGTCGCTATTCTCCTGCAAAACCACTTTCCCTCCAATAACATTTTCATCTTCAGGGGCTACCCTTATACTAAGAAGATTTATTGCATATTGCAATAAATTGCAGTAAACTTCATCAGTCAAGTTTTCATTGATGAAAATAGCATCAATAATATGCTTGCGAGAAATAGTCGCTTCTACATTTTATTCTCTAAGATCTTTATGCATGATCTTGTCTGTAAAGATGGGTGTTTTTGTCGGACCAATACCTACAATTATGTTTATTAACTGCCCCAGCAAAGGGTACAGTCATCTTTCTTGAGCTCATGAACAAGACTTTATAAGGATGATGATGACCTTGAAATTTTTAATATTCTGTGAACTGAAGTTTGAGGCAACTCAGATTCTTCTGATAATTTTCTAGCCCTACTGAATTGATTAAGTTCGGATTCTACAAGTCCAAGAACATCTATTTGCAATCTACATGAGTTATCGACTGGAAACTATTCTGTTTTTTATTCGGCAGCGAGCTAGTTTCATGAAATTTTCTGCCAAGATCCATCACATATTGGGCCTAAATATTCTTGTCAGGAAATCTCACGTTGAAAGTTCTAGCAACACCTCTAGCAGTTCTTTTCTTTCTTCCAAAGAGTAAACACACTCTCAGACAAAAGTTCCACTAAGCAAGTCAAGACTGAAAATGCTCAAAAATAACTGGTTCTCTTATCAAAATTACACGAAACAAAAATTCGCATACACAAAAAATGTATTTGCTTACGTTGCAGTGGGGGCATTCATTTTTAGTTCTTGTGAGAGTGTTGTGGGCAGCATCTAAGGATTGGCTGTATTTTATTGTTTGTTCATCGCAAAGCAAACAAAAATACTTTTGAACTAAATTTCAAATATTATCTCGAAAACTGTCTGACCGAATTGCAATTGCAATATTGTTTTAAAGAGATTTGAACGCTGTTTTAAAAAATTTGACCCCTTGTTTTTTTTTTTAATTTTTAAGGGTTGATCTCAGCCTCTCTAGAGGTTTAAAGTTGCAGTGTTAAAAACTTTAATAAAAACCTCTATTTTGATAAATCTAATTACGTGCAGAAACGATTAAAAAAAATGAACGTGGGATCATCATGTTCAATTAAAACGAAACAGAGGAACAGACTAATGTTTCGTTTTAAATGGAACACCCTGTATCCAAGAATGAATTTTGCGGTTTAGCAATATTTGGAATTTCTTGATAAATATAATTTTTTAAATATATTTAAGTACCAAGAGAATTTACTTGAATGGTCCTTAACTTTTTATGTCAATAGTTGGATGATAATATGCATTTGCTAAAATATATCAAATAAAATATTTTCATAGCTCGTGAAGTAAACCAAAAATTACTCAAGGATCATATGTTTGCGTTAAACAACGAACTATCACATTTATGTAATAAGTAACATTACACTTAATTATCTCAGACTTTTCCCCTAGAAACAAACTTGAATAGAACTTATAAAAATAATCAATATGGTTTTCTATAATAAAATAGTTAGCAGGATTATTTATAGAATCTTGCATGCATTTAGGGCTTGGCTTACAAGGTTGTAAGGCAATATATAATAGTAAGTGCACTGGTTGTGCATATTAGTCCGTTATTGATAAACTTAAAGACTTGCAAAAATGGCCTGCAAGGTACGTATAAAGTGTGGAAATAAGTATGTTGTAATATCCGTTAGTAATTATTGTAATAATGAAATATATTTTCTATTTGTTTTATGAAATTCATAAAAAAATAAGTTTGACAAGCTATTTTCATGTTATGTCATATTGATTAGTTTTTGAATGAGCTAACCCAAACCAACCCAAACTGACGAATAATTCGAAGTTACAAAAATATAAATATAGATCGAAGAGCAAGATGCAGTAACACAGTGGTTCTCGAATGGTCGTGAAACTCCAGTTAATGCAAAATTAATGTGGAGAACCCCCTTCAAATATATTGCATGGCTTCACCAAATTTAGTATAGTTATTTTTTGGATTACTTTGATGTTCTGTAATGACAATGAAACAACAAAGATTTTTTAAATTGAAAACTTTGAGAATTTAGTTAATTAATTTGTTCATTTATTCAATTCAAACAACAAACTAATCAATCTGAGTTTATAACTTGATGTGTGCTTACGGACATCCATTTATTTTTAAAACATGTCAACTGAAGTAAAAAATAATGCGTTGTGTAACTTCATTATGATGAGCGACACTGTGTCAAGTTTGAAACTCTTTTCTTTATATTGGGTTTGATAAGAGACAGGCACAGTTTCATGTCGGGCTGGCGTACAAATGATTACGATACCTACATCAGTCCGACAAAGGTATGTAACAAATCGTACGTGCATTCTAACGGATTTTATTGGAAACTCTGCATACTCGTAACCATAGCACTGCAAATTTCAAAATCCGCTTTTACATTATTTACATTGCACCGCAGGGCCCTAAATAACTTCTGCGGAGCCCCGGGGCTCCGAGGAGCTAGAGAAACGCTGCCTAACATATAAAGAAATAAGAAAGAAAACAAACCGTCATTTACAAACACATTTGCGACCTGCTTGAGATGTTTAGGTTCATTCCCTCGTAGCAGATCCAAATTAGCTATCATATTAAGCGGTTGTTAGCTTCAGTATAAACTAATTTTTCCGAGCAACTGTGGCAATAAATGCAGAATTAAATTTCGTCTTTTAATATGAAAAAATTCAAAACATATGAGACGTTCGACTGAGAACATTTCGTAGAAATATGAGATGTGGCTTTACGAACATTTTATCTCATTTTCTTTAATTGACTACAGAATCCGTTCCCAAGAAGCTAATTAGGTTAGTTAACCACCATTTAGCTAAATTTAAGGCTACTACTTTGAACTCCAGTTAATCACTTTAATACCTCGTTAAATTAATGTGTCAACGTCAGTATGATATTAATAGATGGATATATTCAAAACACTGATTAATTTAGCAGTGGCCAATCGGAGTTCAAAATAGTGGAACAGTAAAAGGTGATTTTTTTATTATTAAATTCCAAGGTTCAAATAAACTTCTATACACTTAAATCAGGCAACAAATAATAGGCAGGAGTTCTATCACCACATTCTTGTCTTGAAAATTTCCTTCGCTTTCAAATGCTTTTCACACAAAGCTATTAGATTAAATTGTACATAATGATTTTTGCTAACCATGCAAATATAATTTAAGCTATAAATAAAATCCAATATACCAAGTTGTATACCAGTGGTGGCGAAAATATATTGTTCGGGGTTCGTGAAAGACATATGATTATATATCAATCAAAAATGTAAATCAATTATTATATCCTCAGATAAAAACAAAAAGTTGTATTCGGACATTAAGGATCACCAACTTTTTCACAGCCATACCATTTACCATAAATAAATATCAGTACTTAGTTAGGGTAATCTTTAATTTGTTTTCATGCCGAAAATGAACAGAACAAATTTATATGATTTTATTTAGTAAACAATGAGAAACTCAATGGGGTTTTAGGTGAGACAACACAAGATCAATGCCCTCGAGATTAACTGAACCTCAACATATGGACATTTGCAAATACTATATTAGTGTTTATTTTACAGGTTGTTGCCAATTTTATTGCATGCTTTCTGCTTACTAGCGCATCAGTTATCCCAACACTGAAAGTTCTTCAAGGACCTGGAAGTAGAACTTCGCTATATGGACCGGATGGTAGCGCCTTGCAGTCTGCTGCCCCAGGCGGGACTGTTGTTACTGATCCTGAGCGACCAGCAGGATTGGTAGCTGCAGGTAGTATTAATTTCATAAGAAAATTATAATTAGTTATACAGTACCAGTTTATAAATGACCATACAAATTATTTGGCTCTATTATTGGATTCAAATACTCATAATCAAAATTTCTATTAGTTAATATAATGAAATGAGATTTCACCATCAATCAATTTTCAATTTATCTAGCTCCTTGACAACTTTATCTGGAACGCAAAGTACATTCTTCCAGAAGAAGCGGACCCATAATTTAAGAACTTAACTTAAGAGTGAGTGAGAATCACTTCTTCATTGGATGAGTTACTAAAATATATTAAATAAAAAGAATAATGAAAACAAATTTTTAAAACATTGTAGGACCAGCAATCCTTCCAGCTTCACCTGAAATAGTCATTGGTGGCGGACCAGCAGGAAAAATTTTCACCAGCTACACGCTTGCGGGCCCTGCAGTTGTACCAGCAGTAGTACCATCCCAAGCAGTTGTAGCAGCTCCTGCGGCTATTGCGTCCCCAGCCCTAGCTGGGTCCCTGATCGAAGCATTCAGAGTCCCTTTGGGTAATTTTGGAACCATTACAGGTTTATATGACAATGGATCTTACAAGCCAGGGAAATATTGATAAAGTTTAATAAAACTTTAGGATACAACACATGATTATTATTTAGAGTAATTTATTCAGCAGCATTTTCAGCCATGTATTTGATTTAGGCTGTAAATACCATTCAATATAGTTTCACATTTCGAATATAAATAAAGAGCACATAGTTTATTGAGCATAAGTTTCCCGGAACCTAAACATATCAATTCAGAATAATTAAATTATATAGGCAATAATTACAATATGACATAACTGCATTTTCTCTCCGAACCTCCAAATATAGATATTTTATTGAGCATAAGTTTCCTGGTGTCGAAACAACCCGATTTGGGATAATCAAAGTCGCCTACATTCATGACATGGAATTATTAGGAGTTGATTTTTACCTTTCGGGGCTATGTCAAATCTCTCTATATTTATTACCCATGTCTTCCATTACATCCTGTTTTTGTAAGGTTTGAGCTACTTTAAGAGTTTTGGTTTAGGTTCCCAAACTAAACTTAAAGGCTTGGAGATAGCACAAATATTTTAAGAAAATATCTAAATCATTTGGTGTGTACCAAGGCCGCAGAAGAGAAAACTTCAAAAGATGAGAATTTACTACAGAGTACTCGGTTTTTCAATAAGAAAAGTATGTGATGACGTGTAATGTTAAAACTGAAAGAAACGAAAAAGTCATCTAGTTCACCTTGTATAAATGACATCATCATTTTTAGAGTGTCTTCGTACACAATTTTTTACGTATATTGTCAATTTTTCTATAAAAAACATATTTTTTGAGAAAAAATTACAAATCGACGCTTTACATTTTCCCTCAAAAGTCCATTTACGAACAGAAAAGCATTTAGAGAGCTTTTCTCCTCTAAATTTCTTATTGAACTGTCATCTGGATTTTTTGGATGCTCACGACTTTTTCGGCGCTAGCACGATCCAAAGTGACCCCCTTTGCAAAAATGACACGCCGAAAAGAAAACTCGCCATTTTCCGATTCTCCCCAATTTCAATGGGGTTCATACCATATCAAAAAAATAATGTACGAAAACTTTGATCAAAATGAATTAACTTTTTCCATAGTTATCGTGTATCAAAGCAAACGTTTGAAAAATCGTATACGTTTGAAGACCAAATAAAATTGATGTTGACCAAATAAGTGATAGCCGAGCGTCATTCGTTGCGCCTGACGGCAGAATTTCGTTAACTAACCAAGAAAAAATGTGTTGAAGGCGCCAAAAGAAGTATTCACTTCAACAATCGATATGATGTGAGATTATCTATGAATATATATGTATCTAAAGAATATTATCTAAATTAATATTGTTGCTACCATTGTAAGTGTTAAAGATATTCTTGAGCAGAAGGATAGAATAGGAAAAATAATTAATTTTCTATCCGATCGGACGAAAAACGACACCTTTCCGATGTGTTTTCTCACCGCAAAAGTCATGATTCCAGTATATTGTATTCGTTGCTTGGCAACATGCAATAACTGTACAAGAATAGAAAATAACAGTCCGGGAATATAACATTCCCGTCCTAGGCCGGGAACGTAACATTTCTGCCATATTCAAACGCCTTGTTTGTCAGATCTGACGTCTATCAAAAGTAACATTTAGCTGTAGTTTCCGTAGCTACGTAATAAACTTCAAGCTCGCTCGATTCAAAACTTGATATTATGTTGAGTTTAAATTTAAAACACGTTTTTATTTACAGTAATATTTGGCTTTATTTATATAAGTACGTATTCTAATTAATTTCGATCGGATAAAAAATAGTATGTGCAACTCGTAGGAAAAGCACATTCCTGGACTCCTGTGTTGCTGGCCTCGGCTGCGCCTCGTCCAGCAACTACCACAGTCGTCCAGGAATGTTTTGCTTTTCCTCCTAGTTACACAATATACTATTATTGAAGTAATGTGAATAAAAAGTCCATAAGTCATCGTTTAATCAGTTCTAAAGCTTTTTCGACATGTTTGTTTCTGATATCAACCGATTTCAAATTTTCCAGCCTCTTCGGTCTTCCCCGTCCCCTGGCCGTTGATTTCGCTCAGATATTGCTCGCTCTATTCCTCCCATCCATGTATTTTTTGGTCAACCTCTTTTTTTATCTTTTCGTTGACACCTATTTCATTATTTGTCTGGGAATGCCTTTTTCCCATTCTTTCCACGTGTCCATACCATCTTAGATGTTGTTTCTGTATTTCCTCTATCAGGGTTATTGGCACCTTTATTATTTCTCTCATGTATTGGTTCCTAATTTGTTCAAACCTTGACTTGCCAGCAGATCTTCGACAGTAATCTATTTCTAGTGCATAGCCGACGTTCCAGGGCTTTGTTTTTCAGCCATGTTTCGCATCCATACAAGGTTATGTTCAAGAATACTGTATTGCACAGGAGGTGTTCGTTAGTTCGTTCGCGGGATATGTATTTGGACCAAAGAATGGAGTTTATAGGCAGCCGATTACTTGTTTTCCCTTCATAATTCGGAGCTCATATTCTTTTTCTGTTCGTCCTTTTTCATCAATTTTTGTCCCTAGGTCGGTATATTCATTGGCAGCATCTATGATCTCTTTTTGATCAAATTGGAGAACCTCAATTTTATCTCCACCAACTCGAAGATACTGGGTTTTTATTTACTGATAAGCCCCATTTCTCGTAGTGTTTGAATAGTCTTTGCGTCATGAACTCTAGATCTTCCTTATCCTGCGCAATAATCACCTGATCGTCTGCAAAGTGAAGGATATATATAGGGTTGTGTCTTCATTCAGTTGTATGCCCATTCCACTGCATGATCACCGCCAGTACCGCCAGTTCTTCAATACTTCGTTTAAATATGTTTTAAAAAGTGGGGGGAAGAGGCAGCATCCCTGTCTCAGATCCTTTGTAACTTCGAAACTCTCTGACAGAGTAGTTCCTATCTTAAATATTGATGTTGGGTGTTGTTGGATAGCTCTTATTGCAGTGTTATTTATGGGAGGATTTGCCAAAGCTTTTGTATCGGTACGGTATCATCGGCCTTTGTTAAGTCCACGAATAGTAGGTGTACTTGCCGATCCCTGGCTAATATCTTTCAAGTAAGCTGGACCATCGAGAAAACATGGCCGATCCACGATCTGCCAGCGCGAAACCCCGCCTGTTGCGCGATCTCTAGGGATCCATACTCTTCCTCTATTACATTTCTCAATATTTTTTTATGCAAATGGCTCATGGTGCCTGTGACCGATATGGATCTATAGTTCCACATTTATCCTTGGGACCTTTCTTATGAATTGGTGTTACCCAGGCTTCTTTCCAGCTACTTGGTATTTGTATACCAATTATGTACCTCGTGAACTGAGGTGTGTGATTAGTTTTATGGTTCCATTTCTTAGCAGCTCTGCAGGCAATCCCTCCGGTCCGGGAGCTTTTCTGTTTTTCAAGGATTTTATGGCTTTGTTTATCCTGGAGTCGTTAACGTCTATGGGTATGCTTGTTGTTGGTCCTCATTTGGACCATATACTGCTATGATTGATACTCTATTAATACATTATTCGTAAAATAATAGTTTCATTTAAAGGTGTACTAGAATCGCACTAGCTGTCAAGTAAAAGAGGTTATATTGAAAGCTGAAAAGAATAAGAAGGAAAAATTCCCTCTCCTTCTGTTCAAATCTGGCCAAAAATTCTATGAAAATATGTAACAAGAACAAGTTACGTGAGTAATAAATTAGGTTTAATTCATAGGTTTACAAGGTTATTACAGGAAACGATTGGAAAAAGTAATACTTATACTGTATACTAATTCAAACTAACTTAAAAAACAATTTTGCTATATTACGTAAAATATTCATTTTAATATCCAAAATTTGTTCATAACTAATATAACTGCAATTTTAACAAAAACGTTTTTAGTAGTTACTTTGAGCAGTGAATTACACTGGTCAATGGTCAAGATTAATAAACTATTTTGTTTTTATTGCACTAACCCAACTAGCTGCCATGAGTTTCATCCCTCTATTTAATTTCGGTTAGTTTACGTTAAATGAGGCTTATTTTCCTAAAGAAATCAAAATGTATCTCATCCTGTAATAATTCTGCAGGATTATCAAATCCCTTCTAGAAATTAGAGAAATTAGTAAAACATCCGAGGAGGTCTAATTTTACAACCTTGTTTCGGCTATTACATAGGTATAGTATTTGTTTTTTATTTTATACAAACAATATTGAATACACACCTGCCTATAATAACCTTTATATTAGACGGTATGCAAAAATAGTTGAAATGTGTTTAGAAATTACTGAGATCGCGTAGACTATTATGTAAGGGAAAAGTAGCACAATCAAATCACCAAGAAAAACAGGAAACACAGAAATGGACATCGATGATGATACAAAAGCCGCTGTAAGACGAATTATACATACATTTTATTTTGAAAAAGAAATTCTCACATTGTGTAAAATAATGGGTGAGGTGTAAAAAGGAAATCATTCCGCCTGTGAGAAAGACTACACTGTAGAGGATTTTTCAAAAAACTAATTTCCGTTAAGAAGAACTGCAATAAAATCAATTTTGGTGGAAAAAGGCGGAATTATTTTATAGAGAAGAGGGTATTTAAGAGATGCAATTGGAGAGAAAATGTAGATATGTGACGAAACTTGAGTAGACGAGAGATATATGGTAGGATAAAAATATAATTATTAAGGCGCTTCCT
Organism: Pissodes strobi; assembly: GCA_016904865.1. Lineage (NCBI taxonomy): Eukaryota > Metazoa > Arthropoda > Insecta > Coleoptera > Curculionidae > Pissodes > Pissodes strobi. The sequence goes on along the minus strand of MU182001.1, from coordinate 152,440 downwards.
GGTAAAGAAAGCCTATTAATAACCACACCTATTGGTAATAAAAACGGCTTTGTGGAAGGTGATTTATTAGCATTTTGGTGAAAGAAAACTGGTCATTATCACGAGGACATGAACGCAGGTATTTTCGAGAAATATGTTAAGCAGATGCTGGACGTCATTCCTCTCCAGTCATTTATCATCATGGACAACACTAGTTACCACGTTAGGAAATTTGAGAAAGCACCATCTTCTTCTTGCAGAAAAAAACGATATTACCCTCTAGTTTACTTCGAAAGGAATATCATGTGAAGAAGGTATGATTAAAAAGGAATTACTTGAAATCGTTAATTTAAATAAGCCTTCTTGTACAAAAAATGTGGTTGATAAAATGGCTCTAAAACGAAATATTGGAGGATTTTTTTTATGGCAGTGACACACACACTAAAAGAAGATCCTATGGCGCTCGACCAGCGGTGTGTGTGCCAAGATGTTGATTGACACGGTTCTTAAACAGTTGTAGATTATAATTAGGGGGAAACAGATGTCCTGGGAGTTCCACATTGATGCAGTGCGCCAGACAAAGGAGTTCTTGTAAAGCGATGGTCTAGGTGTTTTCAGTTGTATGACAAACTGGTGCTCCCTTGCCTTCTGTCGGGAATATCTGACAGCCGTTGCTATGGGCAGGATGAGGGGGCCAAATCCTAGTTACTTCGCTTTCCCTCCTATTACTGTGAACTAAATCTAATAAAATTAATTTTGACCAAGATAAAGGTTTTGTGTCAAGGTATAACACTACTTTTAAAATGAAACAATTTTTTAAGGAGCGTTAAAGCAAGTCGATTCTTAGAAGTGGAGTAAATACGTAGAGCATGTAATTAAGGAAGGGGAAAGAATGTGGGAACTGGATGGTATGCTAGATGAAACTATCAATGACGACAGTACGACCGACCACTCAGAAGCCGGATAGAGCTACTCAGAGACAACTTTTCAATAAAGAGGCAAAGAAATGCCGTGGAAAGACCTTTTTTTAAAGCCAAGACATAGACGTCGAAGGAATTCCGTTTTTCATTATTCATTTATCTAAAGTAAACTAGCTGTAATTTTGAAACGAACTTTACAAGACTTTTAAATATAATTTATTATTATCTAATTATATTACTAATCAATCAGTTAAAGAGCTCTATTGATGCTATTGTAAAAAGTTTAATTAGTCAAAATAATAGCAAATATATGTACGTATTTTAAACATAGTTTGCAGAAACTTGATGACAATACAAATGAGATGAGCAAACTATAACTATTCTATGAATAACCAAAAATGCACCCTAAAAATATTTTTTAAGATTCAACAAATTCTTCTAATATACCACAATTACAATAGTTTTCACTTCAAATGAGAAAATAAAAAGCACTTCAGATTCCTACAACACTTATTGGTTTTACAATACACACCCAATCATGATTTATTGAAACTTATAAAAACGATAAAAATGCCATCGTAATACGTGTATTATCCAGATCTTATATTTCTCGTAATATGCATATCATGTATAAAGTATAAAAATTTTTTGTATTAAAGAGTTGTAACAGTACCTCTCGTTGAACTTTTTTTAAATCATGTTTATTCAATTATTGCTATTTCTTTGTTCTTCAAGGTCATTTCTGCAAATGCAGTAATACATTATTACTGAGGGGCAACTAAAACTGTTTCAATTTTAATTATGTTATTCATCTAGCAATAACGGGTGAAACGTTCCTATGAGAAAATGCTCAAAAGATTTAGCTACAGAAGAACATAACCATTATAGCATACCACAGAAGTGCATTCTTTTAGACGAGATGGAAATATTAATCATAATGACCTTATTTCAAATGTGGGGGAAGTTATTCTCAAAAAAAAAAAAAATTGGGCAAACGAAGCATAATTTGTTGATTTATTTTAGATGAGACTACTGACATTGCTAAGACTAGTTTTTTTTTTATCAAAGAGCTTCCGCTATGTGACAAAACAAGGCCAAATAAAAAAAAATTCTTAGTTTTCTTGTTGGCAGAGCTATGATGGAGCAGCAGTTATGGCAGATCAATTAGGGGTCTACAGGCCAAAGTTAGAGAGCAATACCTATCAGCCCTTTTTATAAATTGTAGGGCATAATCTCTAAATAAATTAAAACAATGTAAAATATTTTTTCAAACGTTAGCAGCATTATTTTGAATACCGGCTACCGCGTGAAATTGGAAATACTTTCCAAGAAAATCATGACTTGACTATCAGAGGTGAATATTGTCTCAAAACTCCATCATATCTCTGTATTTGCTTTCAAAAATAAATCGAAAAGACAAAACAGGATGCATACGGCATTTTTATATAAAAAAATTAATATTATACCATGCATGAAATAAATCATATGAACATGACTGCATTATAACTAATTTAGAACTGGAATGTTTTATTCAGCATGGAATGCTTGCAACGAGTTAAAATGTTGCTCTTTTTGTCCCTTTATAGATAGAGTACATAAATTGCCGACTAATTTCATAGAGAGAAGTGCAAAAGTTTTAAATATCAATTAAACTTTACCCTGTAAATACAGGGTGACAGAAATATATCGTGTTTACGGTAATAATAATTATTCACGATGATCATTGGAATCAGGGCCATGTGCAATGATATTACAAGGACTTTTGAGTTTACATATTTAACTTTTACAAGGTACGTACATTCACATAGCTAATGTGAAATTACTTGCAACTTTTTCTTTTGTGCGGTTCGTAATAGATTTTACAACAAAATTCCATTATAATTTTACAATTATTTTCATGCGATGAAAATTTTAATTAAATTAAATTATATTCCTGCTATGCCTTGTAATTTTACAATCCCTTTTTTATTGCGCCTAATTTTGACTTGTCGGATCCAATTTTTCATATCAAAAGATTTATGGCACACATTTCCACATATTAGGCATATTATCCTATTTATAACGTTGGGTTTTCCAGCAATTATAACAGGCAAGTTTTGTGGCTGCCCATAAAAATGGCACATAATAAATAATATCATTTTGTCTTTTATTATAAAATGATAATATACATAATTTATTTGCTCAAATAATATTTGCTAGCGTTTGACTCTACAAATTTATTTACCATTTGTTTGGCTTTCCGTTCAACTGACTGAGATAATTGCTAGGATGCTCGATCTTTATTAACTATTTGTTGGTGTCAAGTAGTTTTCTGCAAATTATTAATTTTATGGCAATATATGATCAAAGCATTCGATAGGGTATATTTTGAAGATTATGTTTCATCGAATTCGTAACATCAACAACAAGAACCTTGAAAAAGCGAACAATGAACATCTCATACATCTCAGCATGCTTAAAAGTTGTATTATGGGGGAAGCGATGTATATAAATATTAACAGCAGGTTAGGAACATACAAGATATCTACGAAACAATGTAAATTATTAAATTAGCACGTCCAGCTTGCTATAGTAAAAGAAGAAGACAGAGTGTAACTCAGGATGTAGTAGATACCATAGGACAGCATTTCTGAATAGCCATAATTTGAAGTTTTAAAAAAGAAAGAAATAAACAAGCCGGAATGAAAAAGTAGTACAATTCGAGCGTGCTGTTTATATGCTGCGATTATGTATGCGAATATATTTAATCACTTGAAGAGTTTGCACATGCTTATTTAATGAAGAAACAAGTTTGGTTGGTTGCGAGGTAAAGATATGGAAGTTTCGATGGCAAATGGCAAATATTTTGGAACATGATAATGAATCTCAGAGAGGTATATAAATTCCAGCTGAAATTTAAAGCCAAGTCCAGATTCCGTGGAAGCCACTGTTCCGCTGGTGTCAAAATTGGTAACAAAAACATGTAATGGAGCTCGTTATGTTCCATAGGATAGTTGACCTACTCTACATTTGAATGGCCTATGAGCCTACCGGCCTAACCGGTTTTCAACCTTTATTTCTGTTTTTTTGATAACGCAACGGTGGGAAACGTGTTGTTTTTTATTTTTGAACTTCATTTGCTTCTTAGCTTCTAAAATGTTTTCAATTTGTCTTTTTTAAATCCTTACATTATCGACAAGAAATATAAAAATAGTTTGATAATACTTTTCACCAATCAAAAATTTTTTGAAGTTTGAAGTTCAATTCTTTTTATTCGTTTCAGATGCCTAACCAGTGCGAAAGAACAACTGGTGCATGCAAATGTAAAGACTACAAATGAGCGAATGTTGAGAGACCGTTAAATCAAAGACCCTTTCTCAAGAAAAGGCAACTGATAAGTACCGCATCAGTAGAAGAACCATACATTACAAGTTGAAACGATGTCACCTGAAAAACCTGGTAAACCAACAGTATTTCCTCCAAAGGAAAAAGAAAATAATAAAAAGTACTCTTTAGTTGAGTGACTTCGGATTTTCCTTTACACAAACTGACATCCGCGACATTATTAAACACTATTTGTTAAATATAAGAAGAAATATCCCAATAATCAAGATATATCAGAAATAAATCTAAAATTTTAGAATACAAAGAATCTTCCATGGGAAGGAACCAGACGTCACTGGACAAACAACATTTTAAGGTCTTATCAAAAAAAGCTAACGAATTTACCTTATCCCTTTTTGAGGAGAAGCTTCTATCCTTAAGGACAATTTCAAAGTATTTCTAGAAAAGAAGTTAGGAAATGATTCGGAAATAGGAGTTCGACGTAACAAAAAAGAAAATTGAATGTTGATGAATTAAGGATGAAAAAAGACCAGAAAGAAGAAAAAAACGAAAATGTCGAAAAAGAAACAGTGTGATGCTATCGATGATAAATGAGAAACGGATTATTTTTCTTGTGATGACTCACTAAGCCTGAGACCAAAAAGTGTCAGGGATAGAGAAGATTTTTTCAATGATAGTCCAATAAATTGGTCCTTTAAAATCAGTACTCCCAAAGAATTCGGTGAATGCGTCATTTCTCTTAGGAAGGTGAAACATATCCGGGAATTACCACTAAAGTGAATGAAGCTGGTGCAGTCGTTCGAGCAATGAGAAAAATAAATAAGCTGAGTAGGCTGACGAAATTTCTCACATTCATGAGCCGGAAAAAATCAGCAAAATTTGTGAAATTTTTAATTTTTCCGAACTCACACACGCACATTTCTAATTAGCTTTTCATTAAAAAAAGAATAAAAAATTAATTATTAAAAATTAAAAAACCCAGGAAAGTTTTTTCTTATAAACTGCTTCACATTTTGGTCAAAAATAGGTAATAATATCCATGTGAATGAACAATTTAAGATAAATAGGCAACTGAAGCTTTACCTACTGAGTAACTGAGTCTAAGCTATTTTACACAAAGTTGAGCAGACATACAAATTATGCTACCTATGCACGGTTAGGAATAAGCAAAAAGTTTTCCAGATAAAACAAACAAGCAAGTAAACATGTAGGGAAAGCTTTCTTTGCTCAAAGCTGCTCCAGCATATTTCAAACGCAAAGATTTAATAGACGTGCAAGTAATCTGACCTGCCTGGCACCTTTGCATAATAAAAATAAAATAAAATTATGCAGAACTAAGAATGAGCTTATTTTAAAGCTTGGAGGTGTTGCTTACATCCCTACAAAGCGATTAATGTGTCTCCGACATTTGTATGTCAAGTTCTAACGAAACTATGGCTAAAAACTACAAAAAAAAATGTGGAAGGTAATTCAGTGTTGAGGTAATAAAATACATCGATCTGTATCGAAATTTCGTATCAAAAAGTCGTATTTAAAAGGAACGATATTTGAACTTATATAGCCTCAAAGGAAAATACAATACATATCCAAAATACTTCCTTTTTCTGTGTTAAAAATAATAATCTATTTACTGTTCGTATCAGTCCGATTAGCACGAGCAACTTTTACGTAGCAATCAACCGCAATTAAGAAAAAGAAGATTTCTTTCGTAAGGAAGTCATATTACATAAAGCAATAAATAAACTAGTTAAAATAAACTTAACTCGTGCATAATATTAATGTTTTGTTTGTTAGCCGAAGCAAAGAGAAATATCCAACAAAAATGTAACTACAGTAAAATTGTGTCATGAATTCAATGCAGTTAGCAAACAATATGACGTAGCTAAATGACTTCATAGTAACTTGTTGAAAGAATAGTTGACATAGTAGAGATTTCGCATGAAAAACACACCCGTAAAGGTTTAGGCGAGGGGATTATATATACCAAAATAGCGTTCTGTTAGTTTAGGCAGAAGATTAAAAAAAAATTGTGTTTATGTAACGTCTATTGAGTGAGAGTTTTACTTCAAAAAAGGCTAAAAAAACGTACTTTTGATGTTTTACAACTGGAACTTTATTGAGGAACTTTCTAATTTAGCCCCTTATGATGTGAGAAGTTTTGAAACAATTTATTTCTAAGGTCAACACTTATAGTCCCTGAAAATGTTCCTAGACCCTAGTTTTACTATTCTGATATGAAATTACAGCCTTTATTTATAACATACATTTAATCCAGTGGAAATGGAACAATGAAAAAGACAATAAACCTTGGGGCAGAGGTTGAAATTAAGATCGAAAAAAAATCGAAGATAATGATCTTCATCATGTTGTAAATTTAACACTGTTCATGGTCTTCATCTTCGCCTGTTGAAAGGATCAATTTTTCTAATAAAAAGTTTTTTTAATAACATTGACGAATCCTGATGCAAACTGACAGGACGCATTCTTAAGTTCATATTGGTCTTTTGATGAATATTTTTTGATACTAAAGGTAAAATAAGGCATATTGGACCTTCGTCCTTGATATGTATGCAAATGTGAGAAGGTTCACAACGTGCCCAGATAGGTGGCCTAACCTTATATACGACCCTGGCTCTCAAGAGTGACCCTTCGCAATACAACAAAATGCAGCATTTCTTTTATGATGATCTCTAATGAAGTGCTCCCTCCATTTGTGGTGTATAAAGCAAATAATATCTAGAGGACTTGGTGCCGAAGTGAACCTTCAGCCGCTCGGTTTACCAGCACTACCAACGGTTGGTTCGAGGGGTTGGCGTTTGAAGAGCAGATCTTCTCTCTTATGTTGCCTTTTTTGAACAAAAAAGAGGGAATTAAACTAATAAAGACATTTTCCCACTTTGACTAAAAAGGTATTGAATGCAAATCAATCAAGCGAATCCAGCGAGCAATTTACAATCTGGATTTCGTAAAAGTGGCATTTGCCCTGTTGCTCTTGAAAAGCTTTTAAATGTCGTAATTAGTGTCCCGCTACTATCTAGGCTCATAACGTGCCTGATTTCGATTGCTTCACTGTGGAGGAAAAACTTGATCTATTGATGGTCATTATTCTCAGACCGACTGATTTTATATTTTCTTTGAGATGGATATATGACTGTTCAGCTATCACTTTTGGTCTACTCACAATATTCATCTCAACAGCATATGGTTCATACTGGATCGTTAGCTGTTATGTTGACACTTTCTCTTAATTAAAGATAAGTGTTATTTCAAAGCCATTAAGATTAGGTCCAAGGGAAGTGTACCCATATCATTACCGGGACTCTCCACGGTGACCGTTCGCGCTACAAAAAAAAGTTTAGATTTTTCCAATAAATCCATCAGACTCCTAATGAAGTTTATTATTTTTTGATAGAAGTGGCATTTAGGATCCTTCTGAAAAAGTTTCAGATACTAAGTCTTATAGCTGCAAAACTACATGTTGTTTCATAGACCACTTTCATATATTATAATTTAGCCTCGGCAAAAAAAAATGTTTTTCTGGCTAGTGAAGGAGGTTCTATCCTTCTTTTTCCAGTAAATACAATGTTGTGGGCATTTACTGAGAATTGATTTCATGTTTAGATAGGAAATATATTTTAGTCATAATTTATTATATTTATGCAACAAATATTGATATTACGGTTAAAAGACAAACAAGGGGTGTTAATTGGAAAATATTACATCCCTAATATATTCAAAACTATTAAATTTATTTGAAATTGGACTAAAGCAAGGAGACGCGATATCATCCCTTCTCTCTAATATAAATTTGGTAAAGGTGATAAGAACAATAGAACTTCTGACAGTAAACGGACCGAAGCTACTATTGGCATTAGTAGACGACATTGACCTTGCTGAGAACACAGTTATTAAAGTAAAGGAAACTTTCAACAAGGTGGAGGCAGAGACAAGGATAACCGGACTAAGGGTCAATTAAGAAAAACTAAGTATACCTATGTGCATTAATAGGTAAAAGAAACGGGACAGAATAGGACAAAATGTAACCATGGACTCTTACAATTTTGACAGAGTGGAACGCTTTACATATCTCGGATTGACAATCACCGCAGACAACGATATCAAAGAGGGGAATAAAAGCAGAATCCAGTCTGCAAAAAGATGTATGTACAGCCTCAACAACATGATTAAGTCCAAGAGCATAACACAAACTTCGAAAATTAGGTTATATAGATCAGTGATCAGACCAATACTTATATATGGATGCGAGACATGGACGATGTCGAAAACAATGGAAAGGAAACTTGCGGAATTTTCTCTCATCGCCGGCAAGACATGAGAAGTCAGCAACAAGTTAACTTAAATTTATCTAATCCAAGAAAATAGTGGAAATGTTTTCAGGAATGCAACTTACATAATAGGCCAAATCAACTATCACTGAGGATACTCTTGCGCTGCAACAATTAACCTGCAACTATGAATAATGAGACCATTCCATACTGCTATGTTACGAAAACCTAACGTGGTCACAGAATAAGGTCTCACAGCGGATGAAGTAGAGAAAATCCTTGATGGTTTGGGGTGAGACACATATGATGGGATCAATCTGAACATGCTATATCAATTCTGCATGATGTGCAAACGGCAACTAAGCATTATTTAATATATTTTGAATGACGATGCTGATACTCTTGACCAGGATTGAACTGTATTACTAGTCGCTCTGTGCTTCAGTAAAGCCTTTGACCTGGTTAATCCATCTTCTTTTGAAAACCCCAAATCATATGGCTTTGACGATACTGCTCTTGGATGTTTGTATATAGAAGGTAGCTCTCAGGTGATTGTGATCGATGATAGGCCATCATCAGAGAAACTTATTTCCAGCGTGACACAAGGGACTACGCTTGCACCAATACCATTCTACATCCTTGTCTCTGATTTCCATACACGTAACTGTGGACTGCACCAATATGGTGATGATATACAAGTTTATATAAAGTGTGAGTTTAATATTCTTGCATTGACCAGTAAGGGACAGTTTTACAAGTGTCGTTAAAGTTTTGATATTACTACAAGTTTAAGCGAAGTAGTCATTTAAAAACCAATGCTTTGCGTATATCCTTACCTAAGTTAAAACCGATTAGCTAGTAAAGCTATAGCTTGTGACACCTTATTTACTATTTGACAGGCTGCCGATTCATTGATTCCCACAAAATTTTCAACTACTATTTCAGTACTTTCTGTTGCGTAGAATCGAAATAACTATAAAAGCTGAGTTAAGAGAACGACACAGTGATTTCTAAAGTAATAATCCATTATTTATATGAATATTAAAGCAGTGAAATAACAGACTGAGTATTAGGATCAGCCAACTCTTCATGTATAAAATCTAAGATCATCTGAACAGACTGCTTAAAAAATCTCTATCTACCCAGTAATCCATATAATATATTCTGCTTCATATTACTTTTGGTCATCGTGCGGCAGCAATAATATTCATTACATTATCATCGTCGCTAAGAAGACCACCAAAAATATATTCCATGCCATCGATAATTCTTCTTGTTTTTTTTCCAGTTTTTTTTTAACCAGAAAAGCTGGCTTTATTTGAGTTACAAACTAAGAATTGTAGTTGAAACTATACCCTAAGTGTCGGTAGCAGTTAAACTTTGGTTTGAAGTTTAACTTAAGTTGTTAAATTCTCATTTTGTGCTTTCAAAGATTGAACTTATGTTGGGGTTTAAGAGACACTCTGGCATTACAGCAAATAAGTGATTGGTTTGAAAAAATGGCCTTAGCTTTAACGCTGTCAAGCCTGTTGCCATGTGGACCGTTATTATACATCGCGTCTAACCTACAATTTCATTCCATATTCAAGATTCTGGGATTGTACCTAAATACAAACCTAAATCGTGAATCCGATATTGTGAAAAGAATAAGCCTTGCCTCCACTAACTAGACTGAAATCACTATAAAAGTTCAAATACTGGCTATCTTGTCAAAACTTTGTTAACTATGCCAATGTTTATTATTGCCGCAATGCATATTTTGATGTCTTAAAAAACAATTTTCACAAGAGTGTTCCGAAACTCCTATTTGCATGAGATTCGCCTACAATATTTCATTTAGAAAGCTTGTCACTCTACAAGACGACTACATTTGAAAACCCTTTACAATATACTGGCACTAAGTTTGTAAACAAATATGTTTCGTATTTTGACAAGTGTCTCTTCGAATAAGAAGTCTAAGCAATTTCTGATTTAGCGCTTTCTGCTTTCAACCCTATAATTTGTCATTCAATCATATACTGTTGTGTTTCTATTTCTGGCTTTTATGATTTTGATTAATGTTATCGATTTTATTATTGACACTGTATCCTGTTAAGTTAGTAGTTAGAGTATCTATTAGATTGACCAGGGAAATACCAGCTGGGCGGCTATATTTCTCATTGTGTTGATGTATGTTTAGTAAGGTATAGTTTTCGCAACACGCTAAAAATATATATGATTATATTAATTTAATTTGCTCTACTAAACCATATTTAAAATGAACACGTATAAAATATAATACATGGAGAGGAGTGTAAGGATTTTTAACTAGGACTGATATAAAATAAAAAACTGTTATTTAACGGACCGTTTAATTCGATATTTTTATTCTAGTGCAAGGCGAGTAACTTGTCACCGGGTTTTTTTCAAGAAAAAATGCATGAGTTAGATTTGAAAAGGAAGGTCGGCCGGTGAAATTATAATAAGTTTAAACTATTTAATCCGTGATATTCTATTGTACCAGAAATAAGATTAATACAAATTAGGTGGATATGAGAAAATAAGGTTTGTAAAGTTGCGCATTGATCAAGTCAAGACCAACAAGAAGGGATAAAAGCAGTTCTAAATATATATTTAGTTTCCATAATGAACATATTAAAACAGCACTTTCAAAATATGAAGAGCATCACGATATATATACAGGGCGCCCGGTAAGTATATGGCATACTCATGGAAACGTTTAGGGGTGGAAAGTAAGGAACGGATGCTTCCATACTTGTTGAGGCAAGGTTTTCACAGATGTCATTTTATAAAGGTGAAAGTTGGTCACTCCTCTTTAAAAATGGTACTCTACATTTGTTTTGATAAAATAGGCTGTTTTCGAACAAAATTAACTTTTTATAGGAATAATGCTAGTTTATGGACAACCACTACCGGTACTTTTGTGGAGACAAGAATAATTTATTCTGATCGAGTTCCAAATTCATGTTTACCGTACCAAATATCTTTTGAAGGGGTTGATCCTGGGTTAAGAGGGACAGGTAAAAAGTCAAGTAAAATAAAAAAATACTAAAAGTAGCTATAGGACCTGTCTAAAGCATTGGATGAAAACGTAACAGACTTCACTATTGTAAGCGCAGACTTTGCAAAAATTTGGCAAAAACAGAACAACCAGAAACCGTACTGGGCAACGATGGTACCACAGGCTGAAATGAACGCGGTAGCAAATTACTCCATTTCCTATTAGAAAGAAATATGTACCAAATTAACAGCTTTTTCTACAAGAAGCCACACAAACGATGGACGTGGCAAAGCCCTGATGGTAACACCATAAACGAAATCGACTTTATTATAACTGATAAAAGATGTATTGTCAAAGATGTTACAGTACTTAACAAATTCGCTGCATCAAGTGACCATCCATTATTGAGAGAGACATAAAATGATAAACAGTAAAAATAACAAACCATGGACCCCACTAGAAGAGACAACCAAATTCGAAGAATACATGACCCACTCCCTAAACCTAAAACCTTCAAGAGACGATATTAACAGCCGCAACAATATAATAACCGAATCAATCGCAGATGCCCAAGATAAATTCTGTGCGAAGCACCAACCATAAGTCCCGAAACGAGATCAAAAATGGAACAGAGAAGTTAAGAGAGGAAAAATAAAGCCAAAGAGGATCGATCATAATCAAGAAGAATATATCGAAAGCCATAAAGAAAGATTTGAGGACATATAAAAATGAACAAATAATACGAACTATAGAAGAAAACAAAGGTACAAAAGTATTAAAGAAAAACCTATCTACTGGGAAATCACAGATTTTCAATTCAAAACATAAAAATGGAAGAATTACAGACAGCAGAGAAGAAATGCTGCGTATAGTTGAACAGTTCTATGGAGAGCTATGCACATACCAGTACCAAATAACAGAAAACCAGGAAAATTATGTACCAACAAATATAGTAAACCAAGGCTCAGAAGAAATTCCGGATATAACGACGGACGAAATAAAATACGCTCATAGAAAGATGAAAAAAGGCAACACTCCGGGAGAAGATCGAGTGACAACAGAAGCAATCAAAAATGGGGGACAAGAGCTAATAAATAAGATATAGAAACAATTTAACTTGTGTCTACATAAGCAAAAAGCCCTGAAAAAGGAATAACGCCATAAGTGCATGATATTGCATTGAGCTTGAGAATTGCAGATCCATTATCCTGCTAAATCATCTATATAAATTATATACAGCTATAATTACCAACAGGATGTAAAGAAAATTCGATTTCTATCAACCTCGAGAGCAGGCTGGGTTCCGCTCAGAGTATAGTTCAAATGACCATCTACAGATACCTTAATTGAAAATATCATCAAACACAACACGTATTGATCTTTGTAGACTTTCGCCAAGCTTTCAACACGGTGAATATCCAAGCTACCCTAAAGTCGCTGGATCAATGCAGAATAGATTACCACTACTCTAATCTCATCAGGAATATATATGAGAATGCAACAGCTACTATAAAACTCCACGACACCACCAACAAAATTAACATCAGGAGAGGGATAAGACAAGGTGACACTATATCACCACAATTATTTTCAACAGTATTATAATATGCTTTTAAAACGTTCAATTGGGAGAGCAAAAGAATAAGAGTTGACGACGAATACTTAAATAACCTTTGCTTTGCGGATAACATAGTGTTGATAACAGATGACCTAACAGAATCTAAAGATATGCTGGAAGAAATTATTACAGCAACAGGGAAGGTAAGACTAAAAATTAACGAAACCAAAATGATGACAACCCTAATTATAATACCCAGTGGCAACATTAAGATCGGAAAAGAAGAGATTGAACTCACATACAAATATACATATCTGGGACACGAGATAAAAATAAGTTGAGATAACCAGACATGTGAGTTACAAAGAACAATATCCCTGAGCTGAGCTGCCTACCGAATAAGATATATCTTTAAATCTGACTTGCCCATCAGCACCAAAAGAAGGGCGTTCAACGAGTGTGTTTTGCCAGTTCTCACATACGGGGCCGTAACTCTTAATTTTACAAAAAAAAAATTAGTAAAACAGCCCAAAGAGAAATGGAACGTTCAATGCTTGGCCTAACGCTGAGAGACAGAGTAAGAAATAAGGAGATACGTAGAAGATTATGGGTAGATGATGTTATTGAACGCATTGCGAGGCTCTATTGGAGATGGACGGGACATGTGGCAAGATTGGGAGATGGGAGATGGACGAAGAAGATTCTTGAATGGAGGTCATGGGGTGACACGCGTAGCAGTGGTAGACCTCCCACCCGGTGGTTCTTCCTGGAACCCTCAGTTAGAGGAGCAAATTCTGGATAAAATTGCCGAAAATCCTTCATCAATTAGCTTTGTGCAAATTTTGTGCCAGATTTTTCAATATTATAAAACAAGATAAAGAGCTGCTTTGACCGATTCATGCAACAAAACTTAAATGGTTTCTTGAAAATGTGCCCTCATAAATTAGAAATCAGATGTGTTATATGCAGGATGGTGCACTTCCCGGTTTTAGTCAGAACTGATCAAATACTTTTAGTGATGGATGGATAGGTTGAGGTTGGCCTATTTTATGACCACCAATGCCACTCGACATGATTCCATTTAATTCTTTTAATGGGAAAATGCCAGTTCACACCATGAATGAATAACACACCATTGTATAGAAATTCAGGATAATTCTGGACTGTTGCTTCAAGTACAACCAGAAAACACCCTTCAGATAAGGAAATGTATAGAGGTATAGAGCGCCCATTTCGAACATACGCTCAGGTAAACAAGAAAAAGTGGGAAAATGCCAGTTCACACCATGGAACAATAACACACCATTATATCGACATTCAGGACAATCCTGGACTGTTGCTTTAAGTACGACCAGAAAACACCCTTCAGATAAGGAAATGTATAGAAGTATAGAGCGCCCATTTCGAACATATGCTCAAGTAAACAAGAAAAATCAAAGCTTTCACACATTATCATATTTCCCAAATGTCAAAAAGGTTCTGTTTTAACTACTTTTTATAATTTAACTCTCACCTGCTTCTCTTAAGCTACGATCAACCCTTTCAATGGTTCTTTTATGCGGTACACTTCGATTTGGAAATGTATCAGAATACGTTCTTCTTGCTTCCACACACTTACCGTGCTTGCCAATAAATTAGATGCTGATTGACTGGTGCTTTATTGTAGTTTCCTGATTTATTATTTCAGTATAAACAAAATAATATTTTGGCGAAACAAATGTAGAGTACCGTTTTTTAAAGAGAATGACCAAAATATTTAGAAAATCAGTTCACCACTTTAAAATGATAGCTGTCAAAAGTTAGAGCCGAAGAGGTAAGTCACTGCGTACCCTTTTGAGGCTCTATATTTCCGGTAAAGTTCACTTTAGGGTTCAAATTAGGGTTATTTTGACATCTCCTTTACGCTCTGGAAAGCATGCCTTATACGTACCAGATGGCACTCATTCCGCCATTAGAGGGGAAAATAATAGAACTATTACACCATATGGTACAAAAACAGAAGTCAGTAGGGAGGGCTAATAGATCATTTTGCAATATAATTCTTATCTTATATTCCCAACAAGAAATATAATTCAATATTCTGATTATAAAACTTGTTGCCTATTATTTTGAATGTTATTCATCAAAACCAATTAATAGCGATGAATGTAAAATGTTACCGTATTTCTCGACTAAAACGTAATTTTTACTCGGTAAAATTGAGACATAAAGCTTTTACAACCGAAAACGCGGATTTTCCTTATTTTAAAAGAACGACACTAAACCAATTTATATTTCTTTATAATTATTGGATTTTTCTCATAAAATAGGAAACGTTTAAAAAGGGTTCAATTTTATATCTTATCGATAAAAGAATTTTATTTTTATATTTTTAAAATGGCGGAAGCGAACAAACTAGGTAATGTTATTTCATACACATTGTATAAATATATAAGCCCTGACATTTTATTTCATTTGCTCGCATGGAGAGCATGAAAACTTCTTTCAGGCAAAATGTGATTTAGATAAATTCAGCCAGTTTGAAATCGATTTTTGGCGAAGATCTGCTGGCAGGTTTCGACTGAAGACAATATTGAAAGATCGAATAAGGGTAGAAATACAACGTACGATATGATGGAAAGGATAGATGATAAACGACTTTTAAAACTCAGATTCAAATTGTCACTAACAGAGAGAAGAAGAAAATGCCAAAGTAAATCTGGATGACAGCAAAGCATTATAACTAAGATATAAATAAAAACTTTAAGATTTCTAATGTAATACAATTTGCTTAGTTTGTGGTCTTGAATAACCCAAACTAACCAAGATAATCAAGTTAATAAAGAGAATTCAAAATTTATATAGGCGAAGCGATAAGACTAAACTATAAGAGTCCGTTAGTTTGATAGAGATAATTTAACCACAATTCCAGAAACAAGTTTCATTAATATCTATATAAACATGCTTCATTAGGAATGGCTATCGGACAAGTCACACGGTTGAATTGGCAAAAGTTGTTAAGGAAAGGCAAGCATCCATCGTTTTAAAATCCCGTGAAAGAAGACATTCATCAATCGTCACTCGAACCGAAAATAATCCATCGTCTGGACAAGCCCCGTGTTGGGCTATATGTGGGAAGATTGGATCAGCAGAAACAACATTGAATTATACTGCTGATTACGGTTTTGTCTGGTGATGAATATGCAATGCAATGATTCACAGTACACCCAGAACAATGTCAGGAATATGCCAATGCCTTCTTTCCGATAGGTGTATCAGAGTATCGATAACGTTCATAGATAGTCAGGTTATCGTGGACGAAAGCCCACACACGCTCCTCTGATGAGCCCCGAAAGCATGAAACTATAGGGGGAATATTATCGAATGTCTCACTCTTGTTTTGTGCTTTCATTGTGGACATGTCTCCATTTAGGAATTGGGATATTCCTGACATTGCTCT
>MU182001.1:85136-135533 GCA_016904865.1 Pissodes strobi | reverse complement strand
TATATTACTGAACTCGCCTTAAAGAGCTCTATCGATATACAGAAGAATATACAGGGTGTCCCATTAAAAAAAAAATTAATTTAATCTGTACAGTAGAATTTCGATGTTCAATTGTTTTTCTAGAAGCACCGCTGAAAACTGTATGAAAATCCTTACAACTTTTGTATTTAAATTTTTTTTATACGAGGACAAATATAAAAGTTAAAGGGGGGTTACATTTATAACCGGACACCCTGTACATTAATTTCGGGTGTATTATAAAATACAAAGCTACAAAAACAATGATGGAACTGACGTAGCAAAATCTGATCTTTTTGGATTTCTGCATTAGAAATGCAGCAAAAATCAAGAAAACATATCGCTGATATAACTATCATCAAGAGACAACATTTAGGAATACATAATCTACTTGAAGGAAGACATTTTTCTAATTTTATTTAGAGATCTGATAAATATGATGTTTCTTATTTTTAGGTTAATAAAGATCGATTCTCGTTAAAACAGCAAATTTATCAATTCTGAACATAGAGCAAGATTCAGTGTATGATTTCTTTAAACAAGATTGCAAATGAACTATCGATGGTTGATAAGTAGACCATCGACAGAAATCGCCATTCCCGACTATCGATAGTTTCGTATCACAGGAAGAGAGTTATGGCAGTAATATAACCAAAAAAACTAAATTTGTCATCTTTCTGGAAGGAGGCAATGTTTACGGTTTTAAATTTTCCGTGGGATCATGTATATTTGGGCTACTTCAACTTTTACCGCATTGCATAAAATTCCATTATTATTTAACTTGGAGACATAACGTATTGACAACTATCGCATCCACTCCTTTCGCCTAATATTACGCTTCTTTCTAATTATTACCCATAAAAAAAACGATAGTCGAAGAAGTGATTTTATTTTGCTATTCTATAGCCTACAGCGAATAACACATCCATTTAAAATCAATAATAGAATTGGATTTATTATAAATAAACGTACTCCGTAATAGGTTGAATGACTTGACTCATCCTCCGGCGATGCTACTATGATGTGACTCTCACTTTCAATGAACGTAACCTGAATAGTAATTTGTAAAATTCCCATTCATTCATAAAGTAAATACCTACTTTAAGTAACGTGAATCATTACTTGTTATACTCTTATTTAGAACTTCTGCTATTTTGCCTACAGGGATGATAAAATATCATTCAAAAATGTATTTTGGGTAATGGAATTATTACTCACGGCTGTAATGAACATTACTACTTGTTCAACAACCTATACATGTTGGTCCGCAGTGATTGCGTAATAGAGCAAATGAGGATTCTAGACGAGAAAATATATCGTGTGAGCCAAAAATGGCTGAGTAAAAAGATACAGGGCGTTAAAGTTTGATGTTTGTTACTGTTGATGTATAAAAAGTGTTTAAGTCCCTTTAAATAAGTATGGAGTATCTAAGCAGCAAAAACAATGTATATTAAATGAAAAGAAAAGTATATTCAAGCAGATAATTAACAAATATTTTATGAATAATTTTGTAATATATAGAAAAAAAATTATGTTGACTTTTTTGAGGTTGACGGTTGCGATTGTAATGGTTGGATTGCTTCTAAATCGCTGTCGATTATATTGAGTCAATCCCCTCTAATGTAAGTTTATTTAAATCTTTAATTAAAATTTCGCTGATGTTATGCTTTCGTATATATCTTTTCACCGCTACCCATGCGATCTCAATATGGTTCAGATCACATATACAGAAGTACCTACTTAGAGGTATATGACTCCGACTACATAAAAAACGCCAATTCTATAGTTTATTTTCTGTAGGTTAGATTACTTTATATAAGTAAAATTTTCCCCAAGTCGGATGAAATTTGAGATTGTTTATCTGCAGTCAAAAGAGCATATGTCATTTTGTAGAGTATTCAGTAGATACTTTATCTCGTACATGAGAATGGTAAAGAACCTTATCCAACACCACGACTGATTCTGGAGGAATATCAGGTACAGAAGCTTCTCTATAAACCATTTTTCAAAATTAACCCTATTTATTTGTCCATGATAGTCTCCAGTTGTGAGTCCCAAGCGAATAACTGAAACAGCACCTATTGAACAAAGCCAGCTTTTGATCCAAGTCTCGTAGATGCACAATATTGTGCCCTCCTTGCTTGTATTGCCTTATAGTTAAATGATACTTTAAACGCCAGTGACAAATAATTGGTCTCTCAATGAGCAATTCACGTTTTTTTTTAAATTTGCGCCAAATAAATCCCTTTGACCGTAGAAGCCGATTTAAGGTTATATAGGAGATAAAGAAGAAGTGAAAGGATTCGAGCGTTTTTTTAGTATAACTTTCAGAAGTAACGGTGTAAAATTCAGCCAGTTCCGTTCGATGTCAAAAGGGAATATTTAAATCTTTATGCTTTTCAAAACGTAAACAATTATCTCACGTGCGGCGATTCTAATGGTTTTCCCCTATTTGTTCGCCATCTTCACTTTGAAATAATAACGTATTTCAGGTTTATTTATATGTTGCATATGATGCACGTTTAGTTTATGGAATAGGTAAATACTGTCAATCATAGTGGAACACTGTGAAGTTTACTAAATGAATCGGTCATTTGAGAAAGAACATAAGTCAGCTTGTGCAAAATTTTCAGAAACTAGATAAAACATTATAGAATATGTCCCTGGTTGACTACATAACTCACGATTTTTCCTTCAATCTGCTGTAATGATCCAAATAGGTGTTAACAGGGATTTTTTTTATAAACTGTCATTTGAAGCAGGAAAAAATTTTTGAATGTCGATGACTTATGTTGTTTCTCAAATTAACAACGCTTTTAATTTTTGTTTGCCTAATTATGTTGTAGTTCTGGTTAGAAATTAATTAAACTACGTTTTTTTAGAAACAAGATATATTTAGAGGAACACAACTACTACGCTCGACGTAACCGTTCTTCCAAATACCCCTCTAACATGTCCCACAACGCACTTATATTAATACTACTACGCTCAACATAACTCCACTCTCCTAAATATCCCTCTAACATGTCTCACAATGCTCTTTAATAATACTACTACGCTCGACGTAACTTCACACTAAATAGGGGCCCCTAGGTTCCGTTTAAACGGTACCCGTCCGACCCACCACACCGACTTTCGTCGATTTCCTCCTATAAAATCGTTTTTTTTCGCGGAGCCTACCCCCTAGCTTCCACAGTTTTTTTTTATGTCAAAATTCGTTTTTCCCGACCCCGAAACCCCCCCCGAGTCCCCATTTTCGCCTAAATCTGAGCTGTCTCGTGTTCGGTCTAGTACCAGCTCACGTTTCCTATTGACGCCAGCTTTGACTTCATTTGAGAAACAACATCAGTCGAATGACTTATGTTATTTCTCAAATGAATGAAATATTTTTACCGTACATTAACGAATAACGTATAGTCTGACTTATGTGTTTTTTCGCTGAAATAGGTGTTTACATGTATAGATTACGAAATTGCTAATATCTCGTTTTCGGCCAAACAGTGACTTATGTTGTTTCTCAAATGACCGATTCAAATATTCTCGAGTTTTCGTTTATCTTTTAACATTATACTTAGTTCTTAATGAGTGGAAAAATATTAAAATGCATAGATTTGATTTGGCAGATTATAATATGCTGTTCCGCATGGTAACAGGGGCTTGCCGAACTATAAATGGCGCTAGTTGGACACTTCTAATTATTTATCATCGTTTTTTTAAGCAAAAGACTATCGCGATTTTGTGCGAAAAATCTGATAAACTGCTCATTCCTAAGGAAAAAAACGTATAGGTAGACTCCTTTGATATCGATAAACCGCTTCGTTTCGAAAAATTAACAAACACTTTAAGTGGCTCCAGGAATTTCTAGTCGGTAGCAAAGGCAGTAAGTAATAAAATACCTGTCCTCGTGTTAAAGAACTACGCCAACGAACTAACAATCGTTTTTCCAGAGTTTTTTCCCTGTCTTACTGAAAAGGGATATACCCATCTTCTTGGAAAGTCGATCGTGTCCAACCTGTTCCAAAAAAGGCAAGAGAACCACGTCCTCAAACTATCGCCCAATTGCTTTTGTTTCCCATAATCTCCAAAGGCATGGAGCGTGTAGTCAATCAGCAACTACTCAAGTACCTCGAGAACAACAGAATAACCAGCGAAAATCAAAACGGCTTTCGCAAAGTGAGATCGACAGGAGATATATTGGCTATTATGTCACTCATATAATTGAGAACTACGGATAATCTCGAGCGATTGCGTTGGATATTTCGAAGGCATTCGACAGAGTTTGACATGGCGACTTGCTTAACAAACTGCCGTCCTTCGGAATACCAGCCTCTCTCTGCAGCTGGCTTGCCAGTTTCCTTAAGAACCAATCTCTCTGCACGTTGCAGTTGATGGATACATCTCAGATACATTCACCATTAATGCGGGCGTGCCTCAGGGCGCAATACTTTCACCACCTCTTTTCCTCATCTATATTAATGACCTGCTGACCGAAACGAATAATCCTGTATACAGTTTTGCAGATGACAGTACCATTGTCTTTCAATTTAGTTCAGAGAAACATTTACCAGCGACTGAGACTTATCACCGCAGACAGGAGCAGATTATAGCAACTAATCAAGACCTGGAGAAAGTTCAAACTTGGGGCGACTGAAATTTGGTCCAGTTCAATACAGCAAAGACCCAATCAGCCACGTTTACCAAAAGGCATTACGGCGGGCCCTGACATCAATATGGCAGGATCGACCATTGGTTCATCCTCGTCAATCGAAATACTGGGTGTCTTGGTCAACAGCAATATGTCCTGGCATGTTGCTAATATCGCAAAATCAACCTCCTAGAAGCTTGTTGCTCTATTTCACAACAAAAAATTGTATACACCGCAGCAGTTGGTCTTGCTCTACAAAGTGCAAGAGCGTGCTTAGAATATTGCTCACACATCTGGGGTGCCGCACCAAAGCACACCCTAAAGCTGCTGGATTCCATTAAGAAGAGGGCTGTGCGTCTCATCGGCGACCCGGAGTTGACCCGGACTTTGGATGGTCTGGAACACCGCAGATATGTGGCCGAGATGTTCCTGTTTTACAGATACTTTAAGGCAGATGTTCCCAGGATTTGGCCCGCCTTATCCCGCCCCTAGCAACGCCTGGCAACATCTAGAACATCGCGTTACAAGAACTCTTTTGTCTGGCGCACTGCATCACTGTGGAACTCACTCCCAGAGCATCTGTTTTCCGCTAAATACAACCTACAACTATGCAAGAACCGTGCCAATAAACATATTCGCACACACACCGCTCGTCAAGCGCCATAGGATCTCCCTTTAATATGTGTACCACTGCCGTTAAAAAAAATAGCAAACAAATAATTTGCACAATAAAATAATATTTTCACTAATAACTATTGGGTTAACAAACAAATACCGTTGCAAGTTATCAAAATATCCACGCGTGCTTTGAACGATTAATGTTTAAATATCTCGATTATCGATATCAAATAAAACGAGCAACATTCTACTAAGGAATTTTTGACTTATACGGTATATTAAGCCGTTTAGAATCTACAGTTATTCTATGCCGCATTGATAGCTGCCCACTCTGCACTTTAAATAATATATGAATTATTTAATATCCGTAGAAAAAATTATGTGCATTTCAGTGCAGGAACGTAATGTTCAACGTACAATGCATTTAGCCGATTCTGCACATTTCTCTGAGTTGATAATGGATGCATTTATTCACGTGAGGCAACCCTTTCCCATTGCTTATAACTTTAAATGGACTAACATTTTTGCACACGATGAATAATATGTAATTTTATTCACTAGAAATTTAAAACGAGTTTATTCCTACCATGTTATTGGTTAAATGCTCCTTGATAAGCTTCCTATTTTGTCATCGGTTATTAAAGAAAAAGTCACCTGCATCCTTATGGAGTTGAGATCTCAGCTATAAAAATTAAACGGTAGCATTTTCTAGTAATCTATTAACATAAAATTTCTGCGATTATTCGTTATCACAATTAAATTGTTATTATATAACTCCTTGTTTTTTTCGATGCTAACTATCACCGTAGAGAAATATCGCCAAAAATATATGAATTAAACCATAGAAATCGAATCAAATGAGTGCAAAATCAAATATCAACTTTGCTTTTTAAAGAAGAACGCACCTAATATATTTTTAAAATTTAGTTTTAACTTAAAACCGACATCGACAGGAGGATTAATTTATAAAAATAAACTATTTTTACTGCTAAATTGAGTAATATGTACCTATTTGGTGATGGTTATATGACTAGACATCTCTTATTCACTACTCCTAAATCGTCAATTTGGGTCAGCATAGATCGACACTATGCACAAAATTATGGTTGTATGTATAAACTAACCCAAACTATCGTCGATTTTAATTTAATTCAGTTTATAAATATTTTAAATCATCTTTCAGATGAAAATTGCATATATCTAAAAAAAATCTGACACCTGAACAGGAAATGATTCTAGAGCCATCAGGTTCAGGTTCCTAAATTTGCGCGCAAAATTTTTGGGCGTGAACAGACGGCAAGGTTGTTAAAAGCATATAAATTGGAAAAAGGAACTAAATTAGGTATCACTTGTTCGGGTTTGTACAGAACAGCAACAAGGTCTATCAAAATGAACGCATTCGTCAGTGTAAGTGGTCAACCTACGTAATAGCTTAGGTGTTTCATATAGTGCGGTCAACCGTTTCAGTGATTTTCAACCGGATCTTGTACAAAAAAATCCTTGGGCGGTGGCTTCGCGGATAATTGTGGTTTTCAATTTGGGTGTGACAAAACGGATTATCGAAATAGTTTTTTTTTGTTACAATATTGATTGCTAAGCTTCTTATTATTCCTAATAAAATAAATATATAGTGTATACACATATGTATACATAAAAAAATCCTAAGAAAGCAGTGTGAGCGTTGCACAAAGAAAATTGCATATAAATCAGGTACCGCACCCAAATTAAAATGTCACACATGATTTGAGTAAATCCGCATATTCAGGAAGCCTCCATCTAAGGATAGATGTACAGGGTGAGTGAAAGATTGAAATAGTTGCTTGCGTCTATTGATATATTTAACAATTTATATTTATTATACTTAATAGGAGAGATCATGAAGAAGCACTTAGATTTAAATATATTTTTTTGAGAATATTTTTAAATAACCATTGTTATTGATTGATGGATTACTAATATTATTGATTTATTTGGCTTAGTCTAGTTATGTTAGGAGGTCTGCAACTTATTATGCAGTACATTTATTTAAATAATTGATCAACTTGGTCAGCATGCATTGCATTTTGATTTATAGCTTCTATGTTTCAACCAGATAGTTAAGGCATTTTTTATTACGCATGCATCATAATCAACGATTATCGCACGCTGCAGCGTGCATAAAATGATGTTTATGATGCGCCTACTTTTTTAAAGGTTGCTATAGAAACATTTGATCATGTCAAATGTGACAGATTAATATATTCGTCAATATATCCCTTAAGTTTAATATTTAAAACATTTTTGAGATTATGATGCATTCGTAATAAAAAATAGCGTATGATATACGTGTATAAAATGCCTTTAAAGCCCTTGCGACTTACAAAACACTCCGCTGCGCGTCGTGTTTTGAAATATGTCGCGCGTGCTTTAAAGGCCCCCTTATACACTTATATCATAATATACTATTATTGCATATTATATGTCTGCTTATAACTACCGTCAATTGAAAATAAAATGTCACGTCACATTTTACTACTAAGTATTACAAGATAAAATTGCTACTTTTGGACATAATTTATTCTAAATCGGTCAGGTAGCACTGTATCAAAATAATTTCAATAAATCTGCATAGATATCGTTCAGAAAGCCTCTTTCGTGAAATATACGTACATGGTTAGACTTAAATTAGAAAGTTTGATAATAATTATTCATTTACTAATTACTTAACTGTGATATTTTGTAGAGCATGCATGAATTTGTGGAAGAACTTTAATTTCCATTTATTATTTCCATATTAGTTATTTTTGAAAAATATAATTCAGTAAATAAATATCTTATCCTGAGGCACTCTAACGAAGATATTATTTTCGATTTTGAAAATAATTTAATATTTTGAAATTAAAGCAAATATCTCATCTACAAAGCACAAAATAGATAAAGACAATTGAATAATTTTATGTTTTGAAGTACAAGCTAAATGGAAATTAGAAATACAATACCAACCAACAGTTGGAATAAAGCAAATGATTAAGAACTAGGTGCAAAAAAATTTAAATAAACTATTTATTAATTATAAATATACATAAAGAGGATAAAATGCTCACTGTGAAATGTGTGAGCCTAAAATATTAATGCTGTTACACTATTTTTGAAATAATTTTAAATTGAATTGATTCAAATAGATAAGGACGAACGCAATTTGATTAGAATCTTGTTTTTAGTATTGAGGTTTCTACGAACAACATTATTTTAATAAACATATGGGATTTAAAGCCAAAATCCACTAAAAATATTCTGCATTCATCATTATATTGAATATTTCTTTCCGTATACTACGCGTACTGTTAATATAAAATGTAAAAAATATTTCAATAATCAAATATGAGAAGATGGAGATATGTAATTTAGCTGATACGTCATATATAAAACGAAAATGAATTACATCAACAATTCAGGTGAAAAAGATAATTTGGGGAAAATTATTTTGTCGTGTAGGATCGAATTATATTTACACTTCGTTGGGACTCCCGGTATTGGCATTTACCATTTAATCTACTTCCAACAGAATCTTGCAGAAAAATGTCATTCGAATATGTTTTGAAGAATTGTGGTTTTAATTTAGGGGGTGCAGAAATAGATTATCAAGATGGTTCTCTTACAGATTATAATTGGCATAGTAAATATTGCTTACAGGCAGTTCTAAATAAAAGCAATAGTTTTTTATATATCGAACGGAAATAGTTATAATATAATAATTTACATAATGCTTTTAATCTAATTATGTTCTGTTGCCAAAGTAAATATATGAATCCAATTTTTGTTTTAAAGAAGTAATTATTCACCACTTTTCATTGCATTCTAATTTTCTATTTCTATTATCGAAAATAATTCATTAACTTGCTTGGTGTCTTTACTATTCTTAAGCAATGATTTTAAAAATTTTTGCTCTATATACATTTGCATTTTCAACATAATAAATACTCGCCTATCCATATAATCCATATTTATATCGATAGTTATCCGTTTTAGAAGATAGATACCTTAAAAAATTGAGATGAACAATCAATGATATCAATGTAGATCTGATATTATGAGTTCTAAACAACGGATGTAAAGTAAGTCCATCGTTTTGCAAATGACGTGTATTAATTTTATTAAACCCAGGATTTCGTTTCATTGATTCATTTTGTATTAAATTTTATTTAATCCATTAGAGGCATAATTTGTATTCCTTCATTGAAACATTCTAATAATTTAAATTATGAATTTCAGGGAGTCGTTGTCTTGGGAGCCATCGCCATGGCTAGCGCTGGAATCATCTCTCCAGCTGTCAGCTATGTAGCTGCTCCATATGCCTACGCATCTTATGGCGCCTCCCCCGTTCTTCTTAGAGCTGCTGTCCCCGCAGCTGAAGGAGAATACATTCAAGACATCAGTGAAAAACTCTACGACGACGGATCCTACAAGCCAGAATTGCAAGCCATTCCATTGGCAGCCTCTCCCTATGGACTAACCCCCGCAGGATCTGGACTTGAAGGAGCCTACGTTCCTGACATTAACGAAAAATTGTACGACGATGGTAGCTACAAGCCAGAATTGAGAGCCATCCCTTTGGCTAACTCCCCATATGGTTTGACTCCAGCTGGATCTGGTCTTGAAGGTACTTACGTTCATGATATCAGCGAAAAATTGTACGATGATGGATCTTACAAACCCGAACACCTCCACTAGACTTAGAATTTGAATTAGGCTGTAAATAAATTAATAAACATTTCAAATACATATTTATAATTGCTTTCCATCATCGTAAGTCTTTAGCGTCATAAGGTATCATAGACAGAAGCGCTGCTTATGGATTCATGGAAGAATTAAGTCTAATTATTCGGCAGAAACGTCACTATTAAAAAAATGTGATAATGAGCAATACATCTACGATCTTCCCAATATATATATAAATTTTTCTGTAGTAACTAAATATTTCGCTTATAACGGTATCGACAACATAACTCCTAATCAACTTCACCCTATTTGATACCATCAGGAATAATTTCTAGGTCAGGTTTCAGATAATTTAATTTTTGTAATGAATAGCTCCTTTATGCAAGGTCAATCTTTCTGTTAGCTAAATATATAATGTGTTTTAAAGGCCCATTAAAAAGCTTGCCAAAAACTGATTCAAATGGTATCAATAGAACGTATCATAAGCTCTCATTATTTGAGTTTTAAGGGATAATAATATAAATAATATATACATAATCTGTGAACTACAGATTTAATCTATTTTAATTGCAATTAATTTACAAGGGTCGCAAAAGTAAAATAAAGCCATTATAAATAGTTTATTAGTGATTTGGCTAATGTTGAAAATGAACTTCACTTTCTACTTGGCATACACCAAGGCGAGGGTAAAAATTATCAACCGAATTGCGTATAGCTCGACTTGTAAGTTATGTATCTCAATTCTAATTTTGTCTTTTAAAGCAGTTTGTTTTGGTAAACTTTTTCTTTCAAATATACTCAAAGAAAAATTAATTTAACGGCGTCAAGTCTGGAGATTTTGGTGGTCATTCAATTGGACCTTGCTGGGCAATTCAGCGATTTGGGAAGATTTGATCTGAATATCCTCGACCATTAACACCAAAATGTGGAGGAGCGCCATCTTGTTGAAACCATAGTCCGACATGGGGAATATCTGCATCTGTTTTATTGGAAAAATAACTGCTAATGCAGGTAGCAAACAGCGTTCAGCCGTCAGGTTTTCGAAAAGGAAAATATGGTGTGATAACGCCATCACACAGAGCCATTGTGGATTATTTTAAAACCGGAACTTATAATAATAGTGCCTATTAACAACTTCATTCAAATAAAAAGTACAGCTTAGTACCACAATAAGCTATGTAAAAAGTATCGTCATCAAAAAAAGTATATTGCACGGAAATTTATTATTTTCGATACGTCATTACCATCATCTCTTCACAAAACTGCAGGCGCTTAACAAAATCGTAGTTCTTGCACAAGTTGTCCCTTATATGGATGATGCTTTTCATTTCTTAAAAGTCATAGATGTAGATGCATCGTCATTTAGATCTAAGGAAGCAGTGGAAGCATCAGGATTTTCGTGAATGGACGAACGTATGCTGATTTCTTTTAGCCTAATTTAATACAGCCAGTCAACCACTTTAAGGTAAATCTCTCACACTGCCGTGTTATTCAAGGTTATAAAATATCCTGCTTACAGCTGACTGGGAAATTTGTGTTTCGGGATATTTAACTAAATAATGTGCACACTTCACTTTGGCTTCTTATTTTGTCTCCATGTCTAGTGTACATCAAAATTTCAATACGCTGCCTCTCTGACAATGCCATCAAAAATTACGTTTGTAAAACAAACAGACTACCAAAAACCCAAAATTGTAACTAATGTTACTTGCATTTAAATCACCCGAAGAAATAAGAAAGAAAAAAAAACACACAAAAATGCCTAAATATAAAAAAAAAACCACGTGATTTCACAACAGAGTACATACTTCGCAATTAAGTCTCTCTCACATTAAAAAATCGCATCGTTTTTGTGTGCGAGGAATTAGTTCAGCTTGTTACGAATTTATTAAAATATCTCTCAAAATTGCAATTCCTTAAACTAAAATCACGGTATTTTGCTATTGTTTTTGACAAGCTTTTCAATCAGCCCCTACAAGATATAGACTGCCATTTTAAAGTTTGGGTTGAGAGTGGCTGGGAGTTCAATACCAAAATATATTTCAAACAACTGAAGAAACAGCGAAATTACTTTACGACTTTAGGTGTTTAAGCGCTTTATTCACAATAACCGCATTAAAAAAAATAAATTTTTTGCGAAACTTTTGGCAACTGAACAATGGCTTGACAAAAATTATATAAATTGAAGTAAGTGAAAGGATTATTAGATTATGATCAACAAAAATATAAGAAAATGCTTAACAAGAAAATATCGTCCTCGCCTCATAGATCCAAAGAGCAATGGGGGAAATATTTGAATATTGTTTTAATTAAAAAATGTGTTCCTTGAAAATTGGACCCAAAAATAACATTATCTTTTACTTATAAAAAAGGGATGACAATGAAAATTACTATTTTTATATTGCCTTTCTCCGGATTGAAAATACTTACATTTACACATATATTTTTGTTCTTGCTAGGTAATTTGCGCAAAACAGCTAACGCAAAAGTTACAAAATTATAATATATTTGAAATATATTGATATGAATTCTTTATGAATAATACTAAATAGTAATTCGCTAATAATCTACATGATATGGAATATATTATTTATTCCTAATTCAAATTAAAATAGCCAACACAACTGAATGGTTATGACGGTATGCATTTAAATGGATGATTACAAGGTCATTAATTTTAAGGCACTCCATCTAAACCTCGATTTAGTTCTCTTTAACATTTATTAAATTAGGCTGAGGAAAAGTTTGAATAAGATATTAATAAATAATAATAACTCGGTAAATACCGCTATACTGCTGTATAGTCACTTAAATATGATACTCAGTAGGTACACCATATCCGTATAACTATCAGTATTAGTATCAGAAGGGTTGGCCCCCTACCGGGCCTTGCACTTAGGCCACCAATTGGGTACGTTGTGTCCCCAGCTCGTATTAGAGAACCTTCAGAATGCCGGTCTTCCTTAAGAAAACCCGATGCACTGAATCTGGCTCGGTCAGCGTGGCGCCAAATATTTTGAGTCATGCCCACGCAAAGGCGGGACATACCGTAAGTAGGTGGCATGGGGTCTCATCGTCCTCCATGCACCATCTACATTCCCCCTCCTCTGCAATTCTCTAGAGTCAGGTGCCGTCTTGGAATCCTACCAGGGCCCTGCACGCCTTCCTAGGTAGACCTAACAACACCCGGTGAGACTCTTCGCGAGCCCATGTATCATGAGCCTCGTCTGTCTGATCCCCGTAGCCGTCCGCCATACCTCGTCGGTCCGACCCTCCATTTAAGCCTCCAAAGCTTTTTCGCGAATACTCTGGGCGATCCCCACATATGGATCAGACCCTAAGTTTCTACGTGGTGCGCCTTCTCTGGCTAAGGCGCCAGCGGCCTCGTTTTCCGGTACACCAGAATGTCCTGGCACCCAGACCAGCGTAACCGTTTTATGCTTTGCAAGTTCAATCAGCCAGCTCCTGCACTCCCTCACCAATAAGCAGCGAGTGCGGACCGACTTCAGCACCACGAGTGCGGCCTTATTGTCGGAGCAATAGAAAATCCTCTTGCCACTGACATTGACCCTTAACGACTCCTAGACCCCAACATGATCGCAAAAATTTCCGTTTGGAAAAGCGTAGTGTGCTCGCCCAGTGGGATGGATAATTCCCACCCCAAGGTCTCACAGTACGTACGAACCAGACTAGTCCATCGATCTCATCCTTCCCATCTGTATAACTATATAAATTCTCAATTCAAGTTGAGACTCTCTAGTTTTCGATTTATATTAGACTTTTCGTAAAATCCAAGACATGACCAAGATGGGCTTCTCTGTCTTAAGATAAAAACAAGGCTTAAGTGTATCTTTGTCAATTCGTATTCGTACTGACAGAGTTTATAATGAAGAACTACGAGCAAGTGCTAGTTAAGCAATAGTGTAGGAAGTGGTATGTTTTATGTACTCAAGAAAAATATATACAAATTAGGGAGTTTTTCATAATTATTCAATAGTCATAATACAACAACTGATCTTTGACCATTTTTTTTTTAAATTTAAATAGAACTCGTTAAATTTAGTTTTCGAATCCTCTCACGGCCAGAACGAGAGTGGTTCAGCCCCTAGTATAATGACATATGCTAATAACACTTTCGTGCCGCCTAAGTTTTTAAACGGCTAGAAGAAAAGAGACTTATCATGTGAATCCTCTTGAATTCACAGATTCTTCGCCTTCAAAGGGCTTTCCAAGGATTTGAGGATATCCTCAGTGAAATTTGCAAATACTGGAGAGCAACTGAAATTGGCAGAGAATATGGAGATATACAGAGAAAGGCTGCCTGGATGAAATATTTATCAAAACACTTTAAAATTGCGATTGAAATGTCTCAATGTAGACCCCACAAAATTCATCTGCATCTCTGAAATTTTCTGGAGAGAAGTACTCTAGGTTGCAAATGAGAAACTCCTATTATCACACTTGAAGAAAGAAAGAATTTCTTTTGTTCTCTACCACATTGAATGCTTAATATTATAGGCTGTTTTTGTTTTTGTTTATTAAGAATTATGCTAGTATTTATTTCTCGTAGCTATGAGATTCCTGTCTTGCTTTTTGTTGCGTTATTCAAGGTTTGATTGTTTATATTTATTGACATTTCCTTTGTTGGTCTTTTCAAGATGCTTTTTATTCTAGTTGTATTAATGATTTTTGATTTTCCGGTAGATATATTTTTTTAAAAGCCTTAAGAGTTTCATGTTGCGTTTTGTTAAAATTTTCGACAAAATGTTTGTTTTTTTTTTTCGATAACTTCTTATATTTCATGTAGCTTTATTTGATTTTCTTTCATAAAACAATGATTGAATTTCATATATTTTTTTAAATCTGTTTACTCATAATTAATTTTTTTTTACCTGCAGACCAAACTGTAGTATCCCAACTCAACCTAAATATTTTGCTCTCACAATCTGACATTTTCTCAAAAATCAGATAAAATATTATCCACACCATTTAATGGTTACCGAGAGTTAATAGTATACATATTTTTCTTTCGACAGTACAGAAATACATACTTTTAAATACAGTTACAATCCTATAATTCCAAACTGAACTAGCCTTAAAACTTAAAACTGCTCTCCTGTAAAACAGCAGAAAATTAGTTACGTCTGTTTGTAAGATTAAAGACTGTTTATTATTTTGATATATACAACGTGACTGACAAAATATTGTTTTTATTTAATCGCAAATTGTTAAAGCTTACACTTTTTTTAAATATTAATACCTACGTATAGACTGGCATTATGGAAACCGTTTGGCTAGTAATAGCAGAGTATAAATTAATAGGATCTAAACCGTTCAGTCGGTTCCCATTTGTTATTTAAGTTATTTTTTTCATCTTTTAACATCCGGTTCATATAGACTAATTAATTTAAAATTTTTGAAAAATACCTATGTAAGGTTTCCAGGATTGCAAATACACTCTCTTTAGAATGCAACCCTCTATATATTACGCCATTTTTATGCGTTCGTAAAAGTAGTAGCAGTATTATTTAAATAAAACGCTTTCAGGCATTCATTCGTATATTCCTCTCAGGGTGTAATCCTTTCTATTGCTAAGGAAGGCACTGAATTCACCGAAATGAAATCGGTGAAATAAATGAGCCTCCTTACTGATCACCAAAATGGTCAAATATCTATTTCATTTCAATGCTTTTTTTCGGAGCTAAACACTGGTCTATGATGTCAAATTATCATCATTCATGTTAGTGTTTGTTGTAATTATCCTATAATGGAAATTAGACTCTTTCTATACTATATTTCTGTAAAAATATTGCCGTAATGACAAAACTTTACACTTTTTGAAGATATTCAATGTAAACAATCCTGCGGATAAACCGCATTTAATATTAATATCGGTGCTTAGCACTTTATTGATTGATTTTAATGAACAGCTAATATTCTAGCGGTCACAATTTAATATTTCGTTAAGAAATTTAATTGTCATCCAAGCATTTTTTTCAATAAAATGTTCATTGCAAATATTCTTAAGATACCCTTCAACCGGCATTACGAACTTCTCATGATATTAGCTATCAAAGCTAAAATCATCACCAAATCTAGGAACATAAATCAAAACCAAGTCTAAGGAGTTAAGAAAAATCAGATCCAGGAATGTCCAATGAAGCGTCCAATGGCTTTTATGTATGAGCAACCGTTAAAAGAGGAATATTTTTCCATTAATTTATAAAGCTGATATGGGAAAATGATCTAATTTTCATGCACGATATGCAACATATATTATACAAGAAATTTCGCATTCCAAGAAAATAAACTGGGCGTTGTCGTCAAGTGATTCATAAAATCTATAGGGTGTTGGTGTCAATAGTATGATAAATTTTTCTCGTGGAACAGTGGCGTTTCAACTATAATATAAAATCAAAGCAAAAATCTCGCCACTTGTATAAACTTAATGGTGTAGCTAGTTGTCTTAAAAGTATGTCCACTTCTTCTTTCTACTAATTTCTTCCATTAAGTGACCTCTCGCGATTTCATAGATTGATCTTGGTAACTAGAATGACGTTTTGTGATATTCTCGAGCTAGGTATCAACTTATTCATTGCGTTTCACAACCATCATGCTCCGATATCCACCTTAGAGAAACTCTATTATTTTCAGACAGAGTATAGATCAATTGATGAATATCTTAGGCGAGTGTAGATTTAATGCTGAAGGGGTCTAAGTCTAGAACTTTGAACGCAGTCTGACTATTTGATAGTATCGGCTATAGATAATTCCGCTTCAAGCATCTCAGCTTGTCAAATTATTGCGGTATTTCTCATGTGTCTAGAGGCGTTCTAACCGAATGCAGATATTTCAGAATTAACCCACCATTCTATATTTAATTCATCGATGAAATGTTCATGATTCATAGTAAGCATCAAGTATGCTTTCACGAAAGTGTTTTCAGTATCCTGAAGTGGTAAAAAATGACGATGCTCTTCCTTTTAAACTAGCTATCCACCATTCATATACAGCTTCTGGACGATAGGCGATTTTCAAAAACATCAATCTCTTTCCTATGGCAATTGATTTAACGGCCGGTGGCATCTTTGCCTTTTCATACTAAATATTCAAACTCACTGATCTAACACGTTTTTTAGACTTACTCAGCTTGCAAGCATAAAATACCTAGCATACTTTCAGCTTTTACGGGTTTTATATGATCTTTAACTTAAGATTCTTCTTATTTTTTTGTTTTTCTTGGGTTCTTTGAAGCGTGCTTGGGTAGCTTAAAACATATTGAAAACAACATAGAAGTAAATGCTTTAAAAAGAGTAAATATTTTGTGGGCGGGACAAAGGTGAATAAGATTTTTTTTATTGATGATAATCATTATCATTAGGTGATCATTTCTTTCCATTTATGAGCATGGGTCTCCTGTAGCTTTATCTATTTTTGTATCTCATGAGCTGCCTCTATTCAGGTGGTCTTTATTCGTTTTAAATTTTCGGTCTTTCTGGTTCGTAGGCTGCGTGTAGCATCTCTGTGTGTGGCCTCCATTCAAGTATCTCCTTCTCTCCTTAGCGAGCAGTTGTAAAATCGCGCCATATGTCCAGCCCAGTTCCCCTTTAAGGTTGTTAAATGGGTAACCGCATGTGTCACTCCGGTTCATTTCCTTATTCTGTTCACCTCTCCATTTTTCTCTGCACGATACTTATTTGGTTTGTAGTGCTCTTTGTTAGGGTAAATATTTCAACCTCACATGTGAGCACAGGCAAATGGTACTGGCAGAAGCAACGCGCACTGGTAGAATAATTTACTTTTTAGGCATACTAGAGTGTCTGACTTAAAGCTGTTGAGCAGCTTTCCAAAAGCTGCCCAATTTAGGCCTAGTCTTCTCGAGATTTCGCAGGGTATTGATTTCGTAGCTAAGACTCCTAAGAACGTACTTGTTCCATGCCCTCCTCATCTATTTCGATTGCCTCACTCATAACAAGATTGTTCTTGATTCAGTTTCCCGCCATCTATGCTAATTCCCATGTCGCCAAAGTATGCCTGTTTCAATATGTATTCTAGAAGGATAGTGAATAATTTTGCTGAGATGACTTCTTTTTTGCGCTAGCCTCGCGAGGTATCGAAATATTGGGAGTCGTCCTGCAGCGCATGACATATGCTATCTCTCTTTCATATACGTGTTTGATTCGCATTGACAGCATTTTATGCTGGCCTATTTTATCGAAGGACATTTCGTAATTGGCGAATATTATGCAGATGGGTTTATTGTATTGTGGTGTAAGGCTCTTAACTGTTTGTAGATGATCATTTGTGCCAAACTCCGCTGGGAATTCAGCTTGCTCGCGAGGTTTGTGAAGGTCGAATTTATTTGTCAACCTGTTGGTAATGCTACTCACAAATAATTTAGACAAATGCGATATTAAGCTTATGGACTTGTGATTTTGCAAGTTGGTGATATCTTCTTTCTTTTGCGTTATTTTAAGTACAGCCCAATCCCACTTGGAAGGTGCTGCATATTGATTTTAGTACCGTAGTTCCACTGTTTCTTGAAACTCGACTGCTATGACATCATCGCCAATTGCCTTGTCTTCGTCATATCTCTAAGTACGTCTCTTATTTCGTCCGAGGATGATATTTGGAAACTTTTCAAATCCATGATTTTGCGTCTTGATGTCTAAGCTCGGTGCATTTTTTCTCTATATAGCGGAACGTAAAATGTTCCGATAATCTCGAGGATTTCCGTTAATGATTTCGTGCCTCTGTTTTGTTCAATTACTTTATAGATTCATTTGTGCTATACGTCCTTGTGTCTTTTTGCACTGCCTTGGAGATTCCTTCATTTGGCTGTCTTAATTCTGCTAAGTTTATTTTGTGTTTATTTCTTCTCCTTTTAATTAGTTGTTTGATATTTGTACTAAATCTTTTATTTCGTTGGATGCTTGGCGTCTGGCATTTTTTTACTGCGGTTTTCATAGAATTTGTAGTGAGTCCCATGCTTCTGGGTATATCGCAGTATCGCATACGCATTTTAAGATCCTTTACACAAATAGTGCACTATTTAGAAATCGACCTCTCTTATTGGTCGTTCCATCTCGTATTACAATATGTCTTCGTGATGTAATCAATTTCTGTCAAGAGCTCTCGTGGCGTAGAGGTTTAGATAGCTGGGTCTCACCTAGGCGGCCCGGGTTCAAACCCCGTTGCTTTTTTTAATTTTTTTTTAAGATTATCTTTTCAAACACTCTTTTTCTTGATTTTGGGTATGTCTTGGGTTAGTTTGGGTTAGCACCTGGTTAGTTTCTTTTTCTTGAGCCCCCGTAGCGAGCGTAAAGAGCGGAGGGCCATGCGACTGCTGTAATTTTACTATTACTTACTACTAGGTTTCATTGCAAATTGAGAATTTGGATCGGGCCAGTCTATGGTCACTACAGCTACATCCTATACACCTCCGTGTTAGATACAAAAAGGTCAATCTTGTTTTTTTTTTGTAGATTCATCGGGGCTGGCCCAGGTTCACTTAAGTTGTGAAGGTTTGCAGTAAAAGCTGTTCATTGCAACCAGGTTCAATTGTAGAAGCAACAGATGGTAATCAATTTTCAAAAGGCCATTCTAGATTTGATTTCGTGTCAGAATTCAAAATTAAAATTATCTTAAATCAAATATTACTGTTAGTTTTTAAATTATGCGGTTTCTTTGTGATGAAGTTAAACAGCGAAAATCTGTAAGTTCTTTTTTCTTCAAATGTCATTAAAACCTTCATTACTCGACTGGGTAGGCGGCCGTGATGTTTCGTTTTTCCTCCGCCGAAGCTTTACTTTTCACTTTTCCGCCGGCGGAGGTAAAACTGTTGTCATAGCAACATAGATACAATAACAATACAAACAGACAGCAAAATAAGCGTCAACAACTCAAGATTTATTAAACTACAATTTGTATTTATCACTCAATTTGTGACTGCATTTCTAAAAATCACTAATTTAGGAACAAATTGGTTATTATTTAATCGAACTTACTCAATAACTGCTTATCAATACGCAATTAAAACGCAATCGGAGATGCAATCTTAAAAAATTAATTATTGTTGACAGTGCCCACTGACAGCTTTATGTTATATTCACCGACGCCGGTCTAAGCAAGGCCACCTACGAACGTGGTCTATGCCGCCTTGCGAACCCATTTATCTTTAATAATAATTAGATATTACTACTATTGAAAAGAGATGTTTTTGCATTATTTTGTCGACATTTGAAGAAAAAACAGCATATTTTATTTGGAGGAAAAGTTACTTTTCATGGCTTGCTCTCTATTACCAGCCTCACTCCGTTCGGCTGTTAAACACGAGCGCGCCATGAAAAGTATCACTTTTCCTCCATATAAAATAATATACTATTGTTGACAGTGTTCACTGACAGCTTTATGTTACATTACTATAGCAAACAACCTGTGCCTATTCACCGACACCGGTCTAAGCCGCCTTGCGAACCTACTTATCTTTAATAAAAATTAGATATTATTACTATTATAAAGAGACGTTTTTGCATTAATTTGTCGACATTTGAAAAAAAAACAGCATAATTTATTTGGAGGAAAAGTTACTTTTCATGGCTTGCTCTCTATTACCAGCCTCACTTCGTTCGGCTGTTAAACACGAGAGCGCCATGAAAAGTATCACTTTTCCTCCATATAAAATAATATACTATTTTCAATAATTTTCACCATTAAGGCTATAAATGCAATATTATCACGAATATGATCTAGTATCATGTGCTTAATTTTCGTTTTAGCATCTTGAAATTTTCGCAATGTTGAATATTTTTTTCGTTCTTAAAACATTCTACTATATCTAGATTTAGTTTTTTTTAGAGTGACCCGTAATTATATCTATTTACACTTTTAAAAGACCAACTGAAAAAGTAACACGTGATACATTTTTATTGAATAAATAACTAATTTGCAATAAATATGGTAGCAAGACGGTAAAATGAAATTTTCCATAACATCTATGTTCAAATAAAACTATACTTTGGAACCCATTTTCGTTTCCGGGAAATACGAAAATATTTAATATATTAATCTAAAGAAAACAGGGGATAGAAAATTTCTCTGTGAAGTTTTTATCGAATATTTAATCCCCAACAAAGACGCTCCTGATAGGAAAATCTATCGCAAAGAGGAACTGCTGCACAGGGAGTAATTGGGTGTGCAAGGTTATCGAACAAACTATAAAATCGATTGCAATTTGCAGTTTGTTATCACTTGTTCAACTGCAGTAAAACAAGAAAAGAAAAGAATGAATTCATTGGTGAGTACACACCCCTAGAGCGTCGAAATATTATTTTAACTAGTTTGAGTGACAGGGCAGAGAACATCGTTCGGGCGTAATGTTGTGATTATATTTCAAGTGCTTTTAAGTGTTCATTTTGTCCAATAGTGATTCTAGAAGTTGGGTTAGTTAATCGTATGAAAACAAACGTGAGCCGAATCCACTTTACATAGTCAGCACAATCAGCACAACTAGTTCGAATGTATAACTTTTGTACTATGTTTCAATAACAGTTGGAATAATTTCCATTTGATTTCTCAACGATTCCTAGAACTTTTCGTGCTGAAAGTTCGGTCAACATCATTATTTGAAGATTTTACTTTCAGTAATCGAACACTCGAACTTGCTAGTCATCTTATTTTTCTTAATAAAAATGTTTTGAGTTAAATTGAATAATTCATATTTTCTCAGATTTTTTATTTGAACTTAAAATTTTGAATGTTTTTCATATAGCATATTCATATTTAATCATTTTCAAATACTAAGATCTGAAGTTTAAGATTAATCACAATTTTGCTGGAATGATGATTTAACCTAGTAAATACTGTTTACTACTCTTCTGGCATAGTTAACAATGCGCATTTATAGTGCTATAAAGCCCTTCCAATCCAATTTTAATTAAACTGAGAAATATTTTTAAATAATAAATTGTTTGCGTTCTATGAATAATTCAGGGAAAAATTCACATAAAATCTGGTGTTTTAATAGTTATACAGATAATATATTGGATCGTTTGATGAATTATTTTTGCATCAATTGTAGTGGTTTATCAAACGATTTTTCTTTCTTCCGGAGAGACGTAACAAACATCTTTTCTTTTATTGGAAATAGTGAACTTAAAGCTAGAGTCATGTTATAAAAAGCACTAACATCATAATTAGAAATTTAAAAAAATAACATAAAATGGAAACGGGCATATAGTGTTACATTTGACTATAAATTGCAAAAGTCGGTCTTATTGAAATTAACTGACTTTAAAAATCTCTTTTGTTTGGTATAAAGCCGACAATTTCAATTTAATTATTATTTCTATTAATTGATATTTTGCTTTGTGTGCAGCTATCTCAATTCTGATGATAATATGAAATAATAATACGGTTTTGATAATACATTGGAAGTATATTATTTTAAACAATCGTCTGAGCGCAAATAATTACTAAATACTATATTTAATTAATAATGACAGGTTTATTATTCCGGTACATATAATTTAATATTCTAATTATATAGGTAGTTTGTAACAGATATTTTACAAAGTCGGCCAATTCACACTGTTGTATTAACGTTATCTACGAGTGCCCATAATAATAATGATTCTAACAGATAGGTAACAAAAATTGGCAGAATAGTGGAATTACTAGTAGCAAATATTTGAAAAAATTCAAAATGGACGATGCATTAAAATATAAATTTTCAAAGCAAATGATTCTGCCTCTTTCATTTGCTCATCGTTGATATTAATGTTAAAGGCTATTACAGTGAGGACCAAAAATCCAGCATAAATTCGATTTTCATGTCGTGTCAAAGCATTTTTCGGAAAAATGTTTGGAGACAAAATTTTTTTATTTTATTTGCTCATCTTTGACGTGAAAGTATACAGAGTGACATATCTTAAAGATATGCCTTTATGGGGTCATTTTTATATTTTTGAATTTTAGGAAACATTCTAAACATATTTGATATAGCATACTCTACGTATAAAGTGAAAGGTTTTCGATTGAATAACATTTTTTTAAGGTTACTTTGGGTTTTACTATTTAAAAAGGTAAATTTGTAATTTTATGCGGCGCCAGAAAGGTAAAAAAGACGTGTTTCTTATTATTATTAACCTTCTGCGAACATAACGTAGGATAAAGTGTAATGGCATTGTGGTTATTTATCCACAATACCGAAATAGAATTTTTGCAGTCGACGGGCGTTTCGCTAACCATGTTAGCATCATCAGGAGATGATTAATCATCTCCTGATGATGATAAAATGGTTAGCGAAACGCGCTTCGATTGCAAAAATTCTGTTTCGGTATTGTCGATAAAACTCTGTTTTATTGTGGTTTTTAGCAAAGTTACGTTAATATATGCCATTTGATGAGACCAGAACCACATTCTTAATAGAAAATAGTTAGATTTTCTGGAACGCTTGCAATAAATGTGCTAATAATGATATGATATGGTGGGTGAGAGTATTAGGGCTCAAATCGAGGTTTGCGAAGTATTTAGTATAAAATATCCAGATATTCAAATGGCTCAGTCTACCGCAGAATCCAGAGGATATTTAGAGAAACATACGACCCACTCAGAAGTAAGCATTAAATGACGAAATTGAAAAATCATCTATAAAAAGAATTTTGAGAAAAAGCGAAAGATCATCTATATTAAATAAAATTATTCCAGGAGCTTAACGAAGATGACCCAGCTCGTTGTTTAGAGTTTTGCGAATATTTCGAATAATGACCATTTTTTCTTGAACGTAGAATAATCCGTAGAATAATACTTTCTGACTAGTCGAACTTCTGTCTGTTGGGCGGTGAATAGAACAATCAAAACGTTCTCATTGGTCTTCCACTAATCCACACTGGGCTGTGGAAGCTCACACCCAGTATAAACATTCAGTTAATGTTTGATGGTAGTCAGCGCAACGTTACTTGGATTTTTTACGAAATTAATT
Organism: Pissodes strobi; assembly: GCA_016904865.1. Taxonomy (NCBI): domain Eukaryota; kingdom Metazoa; phylum Arthropoda; class Insecta; order Coleoptera; family Curculionidae; genus Pissodes; species Pissodes strobi. The sequence continues at coordinate 111,573 of MU182001.1, read as the reverse complement.
GATCCCCGACTTATGCCGTTTGTTCGGGTTAGTCCTAGATTCAAGGGCCAATATTACAGTAGTTTTTAATATTTTCATACTTGAAAATTGATATTGATATAACTTCGGATTTTTTATTCAATCGAGAGTTTCTCGAAAACTTTTCACTAATCGAAAAATATATGGGATGTTCCATAAGAAAAATAGGAATGACGTCATACCCCTAACATATGTCACCATACATATTTAATTTTCAAAAGACACAAACAAAATAAAAATTTATTTATCTAAGCATTTTCCCGAAAAATACATCTTTACTTTTGTAGCGAATTTGCAGGGCTTCTGGTCCTCACTGTAAAAATCTTTAAGAGGAATTTGTTTCAGAATTATATGTATTAATAATTAGCGTTTAATTTCATTTACATTTGACTATTTAACGTTATCTGTTATAAATAAAAAATATGCTTAACATTTTCCGAAATTTATTTAGTTTTATACGAATTTCCCATTTCACAAAAACATATATCTTTCAAATACATTGACCTAAATTTTGATTAAACTATATTTAGGTCAACGCTGTACTAATTTTAATATAAATAAGTATACATATTTATTTTAAATATAATGGTTAAAATAATTAAATAATATTAAATTGACAATTAAAATAAGATGCATATAGTATGTATTTTTAAGGTAAAGAAAAACATGATATATAAAGATATATCTTACTTAATTATGAATGAAATAAAATGGGCAGTTAGGTACTCCGGATTTGAAATACTATTTCATATTTTCTTAATGGCTATTATAGATATAAATTCGTATATTTTTCAATTTGTTTAGTTTTCTTATAAATTTATTGTATATTCTTTATAGGAATGTTAATTAACAGTCTTACAAACTCAAACAAACTGGCACGTATATATCACGATGAGTAACTAATTGAAATCTCCGAAAAAGAACTGGGCATTTGCATTTTATAAGCAATTTTCGTTCTGACATAAATTTCGCAGTTTTTAAATGTCAATCCCCATAAGAAAATTTATGGTTTGAGGTGGTGTTTGTTCGCCGATCTAGCTGGGCATCGTAAAATAGGTATACAGTTGTAGATGAATATACAGCTTTAGATACGTGTACAGCTTTATATAACTTTAGACAGGTCTTAATTTCTCATTTTGGGTTGGTTCTTTTTCGGCAGACTAGATGTAAGCTTATTTTATTTTTAAATATAAAAGTATATAATTTTCCTAGAGTGTACTATTATGAGCACATCTCGGCCTATGAGCACACCTAATGTCTGAAGGTATTCCGGCCTTATAATTACTCCATGATTATCCATTATTGTGGCATTTTCGGCACTTTCTTGGTAGCTCAGGTTTAGCTCCAGCAGCACTGAATATTTTCGGGGTTAGTGATTTTCCTTGAGATCTTTTCTTGGACGAAATGTAAGCATTTAATAACGAAACATTGACGAAATATCAAAATATACGATGCCACCATTAATTGGATTTATGGTCTACCTCGTAAATGGATTTTAACATACCCATTTTGTCCACAGATCACATATCAACATTATAGCCTTTTATTAATTTAGGGCATAAAATGCCCTGCTAATTCCTTCTAGATACATTGTCAGGATTCGTGGCATCATCATAATTACTAATGCATAATACAGTACCCCATTTTTGTCTTTCCATTTCAAATAAACCAGTGCTAACTCTTCAGTAAGTTCATATGGGAACTTGCTTTTCATTTGAGTCCGGGAATTCCCACTTGTGACTGGTTCTTACTTTTCAAGTGTCGTCAGGCATGCTCACCGAATCGAATTAAGAAACAAGCCTTCTTATGGTTGTAAATCAGCGATACAAAGCGGTACAGAGACCTGCCAAAGGCCGTATAAAGCTGTACACATATCAGTCTTAAGCTGTATACAGTCCTGTCTAAAGCTGTATAAATATAAAATATATTACATCTCAAGTTTGTGAGGCAACACTTATTTTACGATGCCCAGCTAGATCTTCGAGCCTGGCACGAAAAAACACACATCCAACCTTACATTTTCTTATGGAGATTTACATGTAAAAGTGGCCACATTTACGCCAAAATGAACGTTGCTTATCTATTACTATTATAAAGACCAAGAAACGCCATGTATTTATTAAATAGTACTATCGAGTACAAAATGTGATTTAAGAGGAACCATTACTTTCAAATTCATATTTTAAAAATATTTCTTGAGAGTTTTGAAAGTTCTAGCACCATAGTCTGCTATGTAACATCTTACCGCCGATTTAGAACAACAATGATTAATATGAAGGTTTGTTTCTCAATTCGATTTGGGGAGTGTGCCTGACAGCCACTCTGATGAGACCTGAAAAGCCAGAATCGGTCACAGGTGGAACTTCTCGGACCTACCTAATTGAAAATCAAGTTCCCATATGGACTTTATAGTCTTCCAAAAAAAGCAAACCAGAAATAGAAATTAAAAATTTTTGTTATCTAAAACATATTACATTTTTAACTGCATAAGACGCGAGATTTTTTTCAACAAGATCATTGACCTGACTTATTGCGGCACAGTGGATTCGTAAAACTCATGTCATAATTATTTGTTCATAAGGGTAAATGCAAATATTTGCTCAACACGAAATGTCGAATATATTCGTATGATCATATTATCATCACTGGTAGATTTCATATTTAAAGAGTAATAAGAACGATTTCTAGTAATCATAAATATGAAGCAGTTTAGATTTTTTTTACATAATAGTAACTATATTAGCTCAGCCTTGATTTAAAATTCGGTGCTCTATTATTTCTGGATGTCTATATTTATTTATAATCTAAAAAGTAATCTTGATTTTTCTAGGGATTAGCCGTTTTCTGCGTGGCAGTTGCTGCAGCTAGTGCTGGTTTCCATGCAGGATATGGAGGACCAGCCGTGATCGCTGGCCCAGCAGGAGCCGTCATCACTGGCGGAGTTTCTCCTGGAAGTATCGTTCCAGGAGCGCCAGGAATCTATGGAGCTGGAATTGGTTACGGACATGGAGCTGCCGGAAGTGAGTGTAAATTGAAAATCTAAAATATTGTCCAATATTATAAAAATAATTGCCTTCATCCTAATCTTTGTTGGCTGTAGATGTCTCAAAAATTTGATCATTGAATATGGTGGTTTGGTAAAGGCCAAATCTTACGGCAATATTCACATTTTCAAGCTTGTTTCTTAAACCCCTCTTGATATCACTTTTGCAACCATATAAACTGCTGTTCATTTCAAACGCATAAGAAATATTTATAGTACTGTTATGCATGTTTCTTATGTACAGGATGGTAAGAATATACCTAAAAGGTCATTTGTCCCCAAAATTTACAAGCACTTTTTTTTCTTATTACAGGATGGTAAGAATATACCTAAAAGATCATTTGTCCCCAAAATTTACAAGAATTTTTTTTTCTTATTACATTCAAATGATGCTTAGTCAAAATCGACAAATTTTTGATACTTTCAGTTTTGTCCGAAATATGACTCTGGTTTGAGCTTTTAACACGGCTTACCATATGGTGCTTTTAAAATATTTTATCCAGTATTATTTTTTATGTAACATGTCCCTCGCTTATAATCTTTGAATGGTATACTCTTACTTTTTAATTAAAAAACGGTATATTTTCTGTTACACTCGTCATAGACATTTAGTTTTCCAGGTATTATCTGGCATCTTGCTCTAGGGAGTCCGAACTCTCTTAAAAATCTATTAAAAATGCCTGTTCAATTATTAAAATAATTGTTATTTATTATTTAGTTTGTAGGTATTTTTTAGAACCTATAATAGATGGATTTGTTCCTTCTTGCAGACTTTCCCAATTTACTGGACAACCATTTTTATATTTATAATTATATTCTAGACAATCAATAATTTTAATAATTTCATTAATATTTCTTCCAAATTGCATATAATTTACTCATTTAAATCTAACAATATTACCTTTATGCATCATAAAAGTAGCTCTAAATGCAACACCAAGCTCAAGTAGCATTTAATTTCCTAGAGGACAAATACAGCGAACACAAGTGCATTTTTGCTTATTAGAGAGCTAAAGTGCACTTTTCACTATAATTGTTCACTAGTGACTTACTTTATTACGTGATTTACTAGAAATTGTTTCAGAACTTCCCATTCTCGTGTCCGGTAAATCAATCGAACTTATTTCATCGAATGAACTCTGTTGCTCGAAAGCTCATTTCATTGAAACTTTAATTTACAAGAAAAATTAATCAAAAATCCACGTTCCAAATTATACAGGATATTGGAAAATTTTAAGGGCGTATTTTTGAGGTAAAAATTAAACTTTCTTTCTTATAATAATGTGTCCTAAAATGCACTCCTTCCAAGATACCGTTTATTCTGAAGTGTGACTACAGTGATGCATTAAATCTCTACAAAATTGGCAAGGTCGTGTTGCTTTAAGGGCTCTATTAATTTTTTGTTTAAAAATAGCGTAAACCTATTTTTTTTAGGGGGGGGGGGTTGTTTGGTTATTGAAGGGAAGTACACTTTTGATGGGTCAAAATGTTATATTTGTCACGAAATAATTGAGAATTGAATATTCTAGTCAAGCATGCAAAACCTATTTTTTTCTTACATTTTTTGCAGAACTGATAGTTTTCGAGAAAAACATTGGTGAACGTATTATCAAAATAAAGAAAACGTAGTGGGGCTCTGACTGATTATTTTATTTCTTTACATCGTCCAATAAAGCATTCAAATCGTCTAAAATTCGCGAAAGTAAAGGATCAGTTATTTGGTCTCCAACTATTTCTGCCCATACGTTTAGGCTTAGCTGTTCCTGGTGGCGGCATTGTCTGATCTCGTGTGGATATACTTGTGCCGAAGCAAGTAAGTTGTGAAAATTCAGCACTTAGTCGTAAGTAAATTAGCCTTCGTTGATGAAAAGTATGCAGTAGAGAAAAAGATTGGGTTTCTCGTGCATCGACGAACTACCCACGTCGAAAACTGCCCGGGTCGCGGCAAATCTCAAGGAAACAAACCTTGTACGCGTTGGATATGATATGGGTATAAGCGTTATTCCTGCAAAATCCGCCGGACAGTTGCGTGACAAGGACCCAAACGTCTTCCTATTTATCAACTGCTTAAACTAGTATTCTTGTCGATGGCATTCAAAATCTGATCACTAGGTGGCGGGCTTCTCGGTCAGCATCTTATCTGGGAGTCTTGGAGCTGTTGCATTTCTGTAGGTGCTGATAATAGTTTGTAAAAGTCCGGTCGTTGCCCGGGTCCTTTGTTCACTACTGATTAGTACTCGGAAATGGTTACTTGCATAAAAAAAGAAAACACCAACATTTTGTACTTTGCATGCCTGACAAGATTGTGTTGTTTAATTCTCAAATTTCTCTTCGCAAACATAAAATTTCGGCCATCAAAAGTTTAAACCCCTCGCAACTCCGACCCCCTTAAAATTAGGTTTACGCCATTTTTGAAGCACAAAATGAATAGAGCGCTGAAAGGAACAGGGGCTTGAAAGTTTTATGAAGATTTGATTCGTAACTGTAGTCATAGTTTAAAATAATCCATCCATATACTTTTCACATATTTTGGTCAATTCAATTATTGGTGAGACATCTTGCATATTAATAAGTACAGCAGCAATACCGTAACACATAAGAGCTTCAAGAATAAACATATCCAATTAAATTTTAAAATACAAAAAATACATTCGATTAGGGGTCTTAAAAAAGATTTCCAGAATTCATATTAATGAGTGCAGCATTGATTTAAAAATAAATATATCCAATTAATTAAAAAATGATAGATTGTTTTCGTATTTTAAAGTATAAAATAGCGTACGCCAAGTAAGATAAATGACATCGTAATAGGCAAACTATTCAGACTAAACCCATTGATAGCCCAAATAAAAAATGCTGCCAAGGGTTGATATATTGCCCTCACATACACCGCAAGAAAAGTGTATTTAACTAGTTAAATTAAAATTCTATATTTCGGAAAAGTTCTGCACGACCTAAAATGAAAATTGGATCTAATCAACACGAAAAAGGTTTTAAAAAGGCGAGTGGAGAATTTAAATTTGATTTCAAGTTTGAAAACAAATTAAAGAGAAAAGTTGTGTAGATTTGGTATTTATACTAAAATATTCATATTATGACCTCGGGGTCATAAATAAATATTTTATTTTTTATCAATTTGGGCGTAATACTTATCAAATAAAAATAGAAACACGTACCTACATAAAGATGGCAAAAACATATTATTTATTTTTTGCCAAAATCTTATTCTGAGGCATACGAGACCGTAATACATATTTTATTCTTACGTGATTATTAAGCTTCACCTGATTGCGTAGATGCTATTTTGGCTTGAAGTCATGCTGAAGTTACTAATAAACATCTGCTGCTACGTTATGCCTGTTATAATATAACTTGAAGTTATTCGGTAATACCTAATAATATATTGTCAGTGAAACTTTATTTTCATTAAAATTAATGAATAAATTAATGTTTAAGAAGCTGCTACTGTAAATATTATTATTAAATCTTGAACTAGATATTTATATTATTCTCGACTCTATATTTCACATTATTTCACGTTTTGTTTCAAAATTCAAGTTTAACATGAAATAAATGATTCATAAGTTAAATAGTTTTGAGGCACATAACATTTTTTGCTATTTTCTAGCTATTATTGCTCCTGCTACGGCCGCCGGTGCAATCTACGCCTCTGGTCTTGGACTCGCTGGACATGGAATTTTGGCACCCGGTTCAGGATATGAAGGCCAATATGTTCCTGACCACAGCGAACTCTTGTACGATGATGGATCATACAAACCCTACTTGTATGGTCATTAGGGGTTAAGATAAAAAGTATATGAACTGATATGTAAATAATTGTAAATTTTTTTTGTACTTATAATTTATTCTTGTGAAGAGACAATAAATTCTTATTGAACGCAATGAGCGAATATTATTTTCCATACATTGTTTTGCGCCTATGGTAAAACCGTCAGTAATGACCCTATTTCTTCAATCTTTCCTCCAACATCTTAGTTGAGATAGATATCCTGCTTCATAAGAAAAGGTTAGAATACCTGCTTCCTTAATGAGTACTGTTAATAAAAATATATAAAATGTAAAACTAACATATTTGTCTATTTAATAAAATAGTAATTAAAAAAGCTATAAAGACTAAGCCAAACTAACCCAAACCGGTGGCAGATAATAGAATTATTAGTTCAGCAAGGAATAATAAACATAGAGCCTAATAATTAAAATATCACAGTTCCTAAAGCATTACAAAATGGTTTTAGTGTTTATGTGTTTTTTAGCAATTTTGATGACAAGTTATTAATAGAAATTCTTAACAATTAATTAATTTCATTAATTAATTTAAAAACCATAGCTAAAACACGCCATTAAATGAGACGCATAATTAATTATATTAACAAGACTGGTCATGATATACTTGGTCTAGGCACATAACCCTTAATCACTTTCTCACCCATTAAAAAAATTAACCAATCTGAGATTTGAAAGAAAACTTTTCCAGACCAGATTATCGTGTTCAGACACAAAATGTATGAGTGTAGGAATGGCGCACTTTTTTAAGATAGCGATCGCTTTGCAAGATTTCAATTAGGCTTACGCAAGAGTTGCCACGGGGTGTGGCCCATCAAATTCCATCGTCCTCCTTCAGGCTGGAGAACACCAAAGTACAAAGTCTGGAGCTGATTACTGGGGAGTGACCCAACAAACCCCATTTTTACCCCTGTCAGACTAGGGAGCGCCAAAGGAATGAGTCTGAGCCCTAGGTGGTAGATGCCTAAGCGTACTCGCATCGGCCGGTGAAAGACCACCCCACCAGAATTGGGAAGATCCAAGTGGTTTTCCCAAATCACGTTCCGCTTCCGCGTTGGTGATCCCGGGTTCCACAGTAGGAATATATGGACATGATGGTGTTTCCAGGATCAAAATATTCCGGAAGTAAACTCCCCGGCCATTCGGATCTCCGGGCGCTGGGTGGCCCTGGGAGCCCTTTATTCCGCATTTCACAGACAGCAAAGATACCTAACCAATTTAGAATAGATTTCTGCAACATAAGAGGCCTAAATACAAACATAAATTCGGTACACCAACATCTACAAGCAAATAGACCACACATATTAGCCCTTACAGAAACACAAGTATGTTCTACAACAACAACAGTGGTTTGTGTTTGTGGTATCCTGGTTACGACTTACATACCCGATTTAGATATAAGTTCGGAATATGCCTTTTTGTCCGAAGCCACCTTTCATGTCACCGCGAGGAAACACTCGAACCGAACAACCTTGACGTCATGTGGCTCAAGTTCACCGCCAAGGGATTAACCAAGTTTATATGTTGTCTCTATCGCCCTCCTAGCGATAGAGCCTACCAAAGCTTTTGCACAACACTAGCTACCACTTTTGACTCAATACAGGTCGATCACCCCAGTTCAGAAATAATCGTTCTGGGAGACTTCAATGCCCATAACACCAACTGGCTGGCACCCTGGTTCGACAAAAGATGCGAAAGAGCTGTAGGAAGGAAACAGCAAGCCTATAAGTACTGGCAGCAAAATCAGACTGCTGAAAATCGCAATTAATTTATCGAAGCGAGAAACGAGTGCAAGCGTGTGATCGAAGAAACTAAGGACAAACACAATCAAAGAATCAGGAATAAAGTTTTGCAATGCCCCAGTGGTTCCAGGAATTTCTGGTCGGTAGCAAAGGCAGTAAGTAACAACTTTACAAAAACATCTCTCCCGCCTTTGACGGACGAACGTGGCATCACGGCGACTACAGCCAAGGAAAAAGCAAACATGCTCGCCAAAATGTTTTCATCGCACTCTACCTTAGACGTGCCCCAAGGCAAGACTCTCCCCACCATACCGAACATCAACACTACCATGGCAGAAGTCAAGTTTTTTCACCGTCATATTCGCAAAGAACTAGATTCGCAAAAGGCATCAGGACCGGACGGAATACCTGCCATCTTGCTAAAGAACTTCTCTTTCTTACAGAAAAGGAATTTACCCATCCTCTTGGAAAGTCGCTCGAGTGCAACCTGTTCCAAAAAAAGGCAAGAAAACCTCGCCCTCAAACTATCGCCCAATTGCCTTGCTTCCAATAATCTCCAAAGTCATGGAACGTGTAGTCAATCAGCAACTACTCAAATACCTCGAGAACAACAGAATAATCAGCGATAATCAATACGGCTTTCGCAAAGAGAGATCGACAGGAGATATTTGGGCCTATGTCACTCATATATGGAGTAGGGCAACTGAAAACTACGAAGAGTCTCGAGCGATTGCGTTGGATATTGTGAACTAATTAAAGTCATTAATTAAATATCACCCTGTCGCAAGTTTGAACTTGAACTTGAAAAATGTTATATAAACATTCACTGTTAATTATAAACAATTTGAGCGGTCGACGGGAGCGGCTTTAATCCTTAATGATGCAATCATCAGCATTTTGTAACATATAAATACGCCGGCAAACGCCGAGTAAATCAGACTTTCGGGTCTCTCAAACCGCTCAGTCTAGTTGCCGTACAGCACACAGGTGCGTACACTTCTAGCTGTTCTATCCCACAACCCCCATAACTGAGAACACTTATACACAGGTAGAAGGTTGTCAGGTCCTTACCTAACCTGGGTGAACGTATGCATAGGTATACGGCATTCGGGGGCTACTAAAAAGAATAGAGAGAGTCGAATTTATGAAGCATCAGAACTTCTAGTGAAGGGATAGTTTTTGGGGAGTTTCAAAAAATAGTTAAAGTGCCTTAGCAATTTGTGATAAACTTAAAAGTCTTACCTTATAAATATCAGAACAAATACCTAAATAAAAGACAACCCGCTCACATAAACTTTATTAATAAAATAGTGACGTCGCTTGCTAGACAAACTTTGAACTAAGCCTCCCTCGAGAAGACATGCATTTCATATTAATTTGGTATAGTGTAAACTCTTAATTCATCTATAATCTTAAACACGCCTTTATTAGTATACAATCTAACCGTTGTTAAGTTTGTTTGTAAATAAACTTGTTATTGTTTTTATCGATGTGTCTCCTTTATTATCTCTTCTCAACTTGACGTAGTGCGTTCCTAAATCTGAGTTGCTCTCCTACACGCTAAGTAAGGCGTGTCGTCACCGATAAAAAACACAAGTCGGCATTCGACAGAGTTCGGCATGACGGACTGCTCAACAAACTGCCGTCCTTAGGACTGCCCGCCTTTCTCTGCAGCTGGCTGGCCAGTTTCCTTAAGAACCGATCCCTACACGTTGCAGTTGATGGACACATCTCGGACACATTCACCATTAACGCGGGCGTGCCCCAGGGCGCAATACTTTCACTAACTCTGTTCCTCATCTATATTAATGACCTGCTGATCGAAACGAATAATCCTATTTACAGTTTTGCAGATGACAGTACCCTTGTCTCCCACTTTAGATCAGAAAAACCATTACCAGCGACTGAGACTCATCACCGCAGACAGGAGCAGATTACAGCAATTAATCAAGACCTGGAGAAAGTTCAAACTTGGGGCGACCGAAATTTGGTCCAGTTCAATGCAGCAAAGACCCAAGCAGCAACGTTTACTAAGAGGGTCAATACAGCGGGCGCTGACATCATTATGGCAGGATCGACCATTCCTTCATCCTCGTCAATCGGGCTGCTGGGTGTCTCGGTCAACAGCAATATGTCATGGCATGACCATGTTGCTAACATCGCAAAATCAGCCTCTCAGAAGCTTGGTGCGCTATTTCGCAACAAAAAACTCTATACACCGCAGCAGTTGCTCTTGCTGTACAAAGCGCAAATAAGACCGTGCTTAGAATATTGCTCACATATCTGGGGTGCCGCACCAAAGCATACCCTAAAGCTGCTGGATTCCATTCAGAAGAGGGCTGTGCGTCTCGTCAGGGATCCGGAGTTGACCCGGAATCTGGATAGTCTGGAACATCCCGTCCCTGGCAACTCCTGTCAGACAGTCCCGACAGACGGCGGGAGCGCACTAGTTCGTCGTACAACTAGAAACACCTAGAACATCGCTTTACCAGAACTCCTTTGTCTGACGCACTGCATCACTGTGGAACTCACTTCCAGGACATCTGTTTCCCACTAATTACAACCTACAAATATTCAAGAACCGTGTTAATCAACATCTTTGCACACACACCGCTCGTCGAGCGCCATAGGATCTCCCTATAGTGTGTGTGCCACTGCCATAAAAAAAATACAAATCACGGTTGGTTAGAAATACCATGCGGTTCTGTTCTAGGACATGAGTAAGGCGTTTATTCGCAACTAATGGTGGACAATATTAATGTTTTAGTAGAATTTGAAAATCAGGATTTAAGAATACACCACTATTTTTGGAAATAGCTTTATATTAATTATATTAATATATATGGCCTGATCTTTTTTCCCCGCGGATGAAATTTCAAAGCTATTACAGGTGGTACAATTTGGCTTCAGAAACAAAACAAAATCAGAATAATGTCAACATTTTCGGCCCGTTGACAGTACGCAAAACTAGCTATTCTGGTATTGTTAAGGATTGCTAGGAAATAACCCATAACAATCCGGGAATATTACGCTTTCGGCCTAATAGTAGTAGTAGTATAGTAAAAACCAAAGGACCTTGCTGATAGGTCAGGAGGGCTCTAACAGCATACGTCACATCTCCTCTCAAATACCCACCCTGCATCTAGCCTACCTGACCGCCTGATAAAGATAAGGATTGCTCTCTATGGCAGGCAAATAGTCGCTTCGTTCTGCACCATAGCCTTTTGAAGGCTGCAAATCTGCCTAAGTAATATAAAGAGGGATTCCGTCCTCCTCCACGCACCCTCAAGCAGCGCTCTTGTCAAGACCCATCAAGCTCACGTGTCTTCTTAAACGGCACTGCCCTGTAATTACCCTTACCAGGGTATTCAGGAACTGCCTATCTTTAGCCAGGAGCCATTCTGCCCGGGTTTTATCAGGCTCAGCGATAAAGACCTTGGCCTGTCTGTTCCCGTCAAGATTTTGTTACTCTAGTGAGTCCGTTCTCTAATCGCCGCTCTTACATGAGTTCTAGAAAGGCCTAAAAACGCTCCGAGCACATGCACGGAGCTCCCTTAGATCATATACTAACATATATGATCTAGGGGAGCGCCCGAGCTGAGCTTGGCAAGTTTGTCGGCCACTACATTCCAATCCGCTGTATTCCGGCAACCAAATCACTTTTTTGCTCTGTGTCAGCCGCTCCAGGGCATTCCTGTCCTTTGGGATCAACTTAGAACAAGTCATGAGTGCACAGATAGTTCTGAGTGAAGTTTGGCAAACGAAGTAAATTTGTACTTTCTCTTAATTTCTAACCCAGTACGTTATTGCAACCAACAAGATTGTTTGGCATACAGTAGCGTGTTTCCCAGGGAGAAACTTTGCCACAGTCTCCAAAAAGAGTCCCGCTCCAGATAACTGTTTATCTACCAGTCGCGAGCCATCGTTGTAGGGCAGAAAAGTAATTCACTTTACTACTCTTTTGTCTTCTTCAAAAATAACATGTGAAATCTTGGCCTTGATCGAACAATTTAAAGAAGATTTTATTGGTGTAAATTAAAAATTAGTTGAATTGGAAAAATTTCGTACACACAAAGTAGCAGAGTTAAATTTCAATCATACTCACCTATAACAAAAAAAAACGCACAAATTCAAACAGATGATAATAGAGGCTTGAAGTTATGCCAACGACGTAAACCTTAACGTGTAGATTGACATGTGCTCATGCGCATTGGAAAATTATCCACGTTACCGTTCTACGGACTACGTGGGCTTGCGTTTCCCCACGGCAACGTGAAACGTGATGAAATTGTTGCTTTTTGTGACAGATTCTCGCACAGTCGGCTACGTCAAACGTCAATTTCATGGTTTTTGTGGTTATTGGTTACACATTTTATTCCAGAGACACGTGCTTTGTCTGATTATTCTAAATTTGTTTTTGGAGAAATCGGAATTAGGTATATTTTGGCTTTATGCAATATGAGTACTGAAAACATTTTTAGCACTCGGTTCCGGTTCAGCGAAAATTATGACCTTCATTTGCTAAGGGAGGTTTATGGACAAAATCCTTACAAAGACCCCAAGAGGTGGTATTATATACCAGACAACTAAATATGATTCAAATTACTGGTAAATCACTTAGCATCCAAACCCTTAGGGAACGCGTTCAAAACTTGGTAAAAAATACCTAATAAAATCTAAACTGAACGAAGGAAAGTAAGTCATTTATATGTTCATTTATGTACTACTAAGGGCGGCATAAATATAAAAAATAAAGCCAAATGCGTACCTTCTTATTTCTATTTCAACAAAAAATAAAAATACAAGTCACCAAACACGAAAAAAGATAAAAACTTATTGTGGAATGTGGCTTGCCAGGCTAGGATTTTACAATCTATTGGCAGTTGACGACTTTGACGTTTTCACGTTACTTGTCACCACGGTACGCTAATGGCGCTACTTCAACAGGCAATTTACGAAGCGCTGAAGGGTTCCGTAAACGTAGAAATTCTTGCGTTTATGCATATGTTAAGGTTTACGTGTTGTACTAACTTCAAGCCTCTAGTATGACAAATAATAAAATGGTAGATGATACACCTAGATCACTTGAATAACTCCTGTTAATAAGGGGTTTTCTCTTTGGTCCAACCACGCAATGAACTTGACAGATACACAAGTCAACAAGGTTGATAAACGTCAAATAATTCCTCCTAGAAACCCGCTACCAACAGAAGCGAATGTGTCGATAAAACTTTTAGTTAGGTGCTAACAATCTCGTACCTAGAGTAGTCCAAAAGTTTGAATCCGTCGTGCAATTCCCGAGAGAAGAAGATACTGAAACTGACCTCAGTGTGTGCTTTCAGTTTCAAAGACGGCAAACAAATAAACAATATCATAAAAAATGACTCGAAAATGTAGATGAATGAAATGGGTTTTTGGGAGTAGAAAGAAGAGTCTGGATATATCTTAATCATATCAAAGGGTCGACCACAGAAAGCATGATAAGAAATATATGAAAGGTAAGCCGAGTTTATAAAATGAAATTATCCCAATTAAAAAATTGCACAGTGGTTCAAATAAGCTTAATGTTTCGTGGTTTTTGCTCCTTTCCATCGTAAGGACGAATTGCATGAGCCAAACTTCCAGCCGAGATTAAAAGGTTAATATATTACTTTAAATTATTTTATGCAAATATCTAATCCATAAGAATGAGACCGAGTATATAGAGCTATTTCTTAGGGATAACGAGGTTTAATACAAAGTTCTCTGTTTTACTGAACACTCTCTTCATGCTGAGCGAAGAAATGCAGCATCTAAGTTTTCAGGGCTTCAAGCTTGGTGCATACTTCTCTCGATCAGAAATAGGGATGGAAGATCTCTATTCCTTGCCGATGAAAACTCTGATATTCGACAAATGAACAATGTTAAAAATATGTCAATCGGGAGATATTGTCAAATATGTGCTCTGGATTTTTTTTAGAAATGAAACTTCTTGTAATTACTGTATATCGTCCACCAGGTGGAGGTTTTAATTGACTTTTAGGTGTAGTGACTAATCTTTTATCATGTGCGACGGGTTTAAACAGATATATTGTCAATAATGATCACCTCATTATTAATTTTAAAAGAGGTAATGCACAGAAAAATTCCTTTTTGGATATCACGGTCCCTTTTTACTTAATACAGTAAGTTTTTACCAATACAACATTGAGTCACTGCCTTGACAATGTGTATGTAACCTTTAGCCAACTTCTTAACTTTCATGCAAATGTTTCTAATCTCATTCTGTCTGATCATTTTGCCATAAATTTAAGGGTAAATAAAGGCTTTAGTAAATAATCTAAACGCAGTGAAATAAGAAATCGACCTTTTACACCTGGGAGTCTGGGTTAGTTTGGGTTATGGAACTTGGCATTTCCAAAGTGATTATATGGATTATTTAGGTATAAATGAGAAAAGTAGCACCTTTGTGAACAAGCTTCTTCAATTTCAAAGTTGTGGTTTCTCGATGCTTGCAGGACTACGGAGCACCAGTCGCCACACACAATTGAATGGTTTTAAGCTAAACTTGAGGCAATGAGACAGTTACTTCGTTTTCTGAACGAACTGAGTTAGGAGCCTGGTTATCCAGAATTTAGAGATGAGGTTAAAGCCTTGGCAGGCAATTGTGGATGCCAATAAAAAAGCAAATTCTATTGTTATACGAAATTGAGATAATGTATCTAGAGCGGAGATGGAATGTCATAAATAACAACAGACAGAAGTGCAATGTAGAGTCAACTACCGACCTGGATCCATATTCAATAAAAAATTTGCCAATATCGCTGATGGGCTAATATCAGCCTTGCCTCTATCTTTTTTCGCTTTCAATATGTATTTGGAACAGGTAAGACATGCGAATAGGGAACTTAGTTTATTCCCCCATGAAGTTACTTACAGTGAGGTTAAAAGGATGACATAGATGGACTAAAAAGTAAACATAGCAGATTCTTTTATGATGTAATGCATACAAGAGGGTGTATATCCGTGTGTTTTTAAGATAAGCAAGGTTGTTGCGATTCACAAGGGAAAGGACCAGTTGTCTCTTAGTATCTATAAACCATTCTGTTTTATTCCCAACTTATGAAAATTCTTCGAGATATTACTCAAGAACAAATTTTGCGAGTTTTTGGAATCTAACAGTGTTGTCTCTCCAATCTGTAGTTCCATAAATAAGGAGATAGCACTTAATAAAGGGACCGCCCTGTACTTATATCTATTACTGCGACGCGACGTGCGTAAGTATGATTGTGTATTTTGATACTAATTAAATGATCGTATTAAATTTATAATATTTTAATTTGTACATATTTTCTTGGTAAAGAGCTTAGTAGGGAGTGAAAAGTTACACTAATAGATAATTTGAATCAACAATGGAATTTCTATGTTGTACCTACTGATTCAAATTGCATAGTCTTATAGGCTTCCAAGCAAAGTTTTCCCAAATGCGCCTAATTACGGAACAGCGAAGAGTTTCTAAGAAAGGGAAATAATACTTAAATGTATATTAATTAATACTGCATGAAAATAGGAATTTTATAAAAAGTTGTTAAAATTTTGTCTTGACAAAATGGTGAACGCAAGGTAATGTTTTTAACAATATGTTGCAGTAATGCAATAATATTGGTAATTAATTAGGTAGAAATATCATCAAAGGTTATAAGATCTCGATATGTGTTCAAAATTCCTTGTTTCAAGATATAGTAGAGCTAAAATTTATTTTACTCACTACTACTAATTAGAGATTATGACCTGCTAATTTAATTACAGTTATCAGAAGCATTATTTTATCCATGAGTAGATCAAGTTGGTGAGAGCACATTCCATAAAAAGTTTTTATTTTACACTAATAATCTATCGCTACTACAAACTGTACCATACAGGTGCGGATTTTTGTGTGGCTCAATGACAGTGGAAAGCCAGTGATGTAATAGTATATTATGATATAAGTGTATAAGAGGGTCTTTAGAGCACGCGCGACATATTTCAAAAGACGCCGCGCAGCGGAGTGTTTCGTAAGTCACAAGGGCTTTAAAGGCCTCTTATACACGTATATCATACGCTATTTTTTTTATTACAAATGCATCATATTCTCAAAAATGTTTTACTTTTTTGAGTTACGTAGTTACTATTTAGAATAAAGCAATGCTGTTTTTAAATGTGTTCCTTCATTTTGACATATAGTAATTAAAACGGCAGGTAAATATCTAGGTAAAAAAAGGTAGATCAAATGTTTCTATAGCAACCTATAAAAAAGTAGGTTCATCATAAACATCATTTTAAGCACGTTGCAGCGTGCGATAATCGTTGATTATGATGCATGCATAATAAAAACGGGTATTTTGTCGGTTTTAACTCTGAATATTCCTCTGAATATCTATTTGTATTTTGAAAAGGCAAAAGTATAGTGCTTGCCATTCTAGACCTCATTTCCTGTATTATCGAGTCCTTTCGTAAAGTTGGAACTAACACTATTTTACCCAATGACTTAAGCAAAGCCTCCGATGGCATGACCCATACCATCCTCTTGCAAAAACATAGAAGCTCCATTTTTTTTCCAGAAAGAGTCAATCTTACCTTTCAAATGGAACACAGGTGCTCTGTTCAGAGGGAGTGATTAACACTGGAGTTTCACAAGGTTCACTCCTGGGGCGCATACGCTTTCTAATATACATAAATGACCTATCCATACACTCTTTGCTGATGATACTTCAGTGTCCTATTCGCAGGTGATCTTTAAAAGATGCTTGAAAGTACCCTGGGAGCGTAGGAGAGGGCTAAAAAATGGAATAATATGAACAGAGCAAACTCCCGGTAAATAAGATCAAAAGACAGAAGGTTGCAATTTTTTTGAGGGAGGCTGGAACTACGTGCCGGGAGGTGAATGAGGTTAAGAGTTTGAGTGTTCAGCTGCAATTGATCTGCCTTTAAACAATCTATGCAGATGTCTGTTTGCCATTGCGAAATCTCAATAGCTGTGTCCTACAAGATGTTACGAGGGAGTCATATATTTCTCTATTTTACTCTCATTCCTCATATGCTATTCTAATTTGGGGGCGTTCTACGATCCAAAATAATCGGACTACAACGAAGAGCATTGAAATTTGTAGCAATATGGACAAGTATTTCGGATTCTAACAATAGTCACATTGCCATATTAGCATATACAGGATATCGTATCGGTCGTGGGGTGACTCCTTGCCCAAAATTAAGACAAATAGTTTCTATCAACATGAGTCCGCCGATGCTTTGTTTCAAAGATACATGGTGTTAAATAAATTTTTCTAGTCTTTCAAAATATTCCCGAAAAGACTATAGTAATTTTAATAAAATCTTAAGTTGATAAAAGTACTTGAAATAGAACAAATTTTAGTATTAAAAATGTGCTAACAGGTTCACCAGGGATGTGAGTAGGAAGGAGCACATCACTATAAGTACTAGTAATGCGAATTATGTCTGCATCGTCTGTAGACAGAACTTCAAAAGTGCAACAATTAACACCACATCACTACACACGAGTGTAAGAACTTCTACATAGAGATATGAATCTAAACAAAATTTTGCTTGTGGTTCGTAAATAAGTTTGAAAACGATCGATACGAGAAGGATCGTTTCCCGTTCACAGACGGAGCGTCATTTACAGGAAAAAAATTTATAAATTTCCATAATTTTCATACTTCGACTGGAGAAAAATCCCAATTCATTAAAAGTAGCATATCCGCAATACCAGTTTTCAATTAATATTTAGACTGATGTAATTGGAATTAAAGTAATTGATCCTCTTGTTCTGCCAAAATAGAGATATATAGTGTCCTATTTAGATTTCTAAATAAATGGTTCACCGGCGCTGATGCTTGTATTAAACTATAAAGTACATCGCTGAAAAAAATTACGCCTAGGAAAATCTGCCCATACTTTTTTTGTTGCTAAAATATATACTATTACAAGAACTCTTCACAATTTCATTAAAATTACTGAAGCAGTTTCGGAAATATTTTAAAAAAACTAAAAAAAAATAAATCTTCTATGTATTCTGTATTTTTGAAACAAAGCAATTGCAGACCCTTGTTGATAAAAAGTATTTGTTTTATGTTTGGGCAAGGAATCATCCGATGAGCGTATGCATATCAATATATTAAACAGTATTTGGTACATTCCTATTCTTATGAGAATATACATGACTGACACAATACACATACCCATCCATGACCTATACTTAATATTCAGACTAATAAGTAAAATTGGATAAACCAATTTTTCAGCACAACAAATGAACAAATACAAACAACATTTGAAGACCTAAGTAAAAAATAGATTATGCCTTGTTTTCTAAAAAATAAGGCGCTTGTAGATGCAAAAGTCACTCTTTGCAACAAAAATTAAAATTGTTAAATAATAATAGTTCTATGCGAGGAATCCAATGGCCATCTCAATTTGTACCAAGACTTACTCACTCTTCAATATTATAAATTAATCCTAAAAATGATATTTGGATGCAAAACTCTCTCTTTGTACCAGTCATTTGATAGCACGCAAGTCACTTTTTGCTTTCGAACCAATTAAAACGTCGACACGAGGCGTTCATTCCTTTGAATAACGTTTTGTTTCCAATATACTGTTGTGAAACCTGTTGGTTCTCTTAAATAAGAAAAAAGTAAGAAATTGTATTGTATGAAAGTGGCAAGGCTCTTAGTCCAGGTGGAAAAGAAACTGCGCAAGAATCTAAAAGACACAATCTAAAAAATCAAGTAATTACAATATATTTTGGTAGATTTAAAATTAAAAATTTGAATCAAAATTCTAACGTGATCTTGTGTTAATTGTACGTTGGTAGGTATTCCTTTTATTTTATATCATATCATATTTTAAATCGCATCTAGAACTAACGAGAGCATTTCCAGTTTGATAAAGCGAAAAGATTTATTTTAGAAAGAAGTAGTAAAGAAAATATTGTAATTGATGGTGAGCCAAACTTCCTAACTGATATTGGGGAAGCCAAAGAAATTTGCAAGACAGGGCGAAAAATTTAATTTTTAGCTCCAAGAATTATTCTCATTAGAAGAAATTATATTGCGATAAAAGCTCTATAGATCGCTAACAACTTTGCATTTTGGAAAAAGTTTTTGTATTCAACCAATGGTGATGATTTTACGCAAGCTGAAGGCAGTGGCTTTTGAGCAATGTCACTATCAATGAAATGGAAATTTATAATAATAAAATTATTTTAATTTATTTTTTTTTTACGAAATTAATTTTATTTCTTGCATTTAGTTTGCTTTTATTTTCTTAATAAATACTTTTATAAGTTAGATACAAAACCACCTCTTTGATACATTTTACTGCAATACTCACTCTTTGCTATCTTGAAAATCTATTTTTGGCCTATTCCGCAGACTATGATAAGGAAAATAAGTAAAACTCTACAGCAACCCAAACTAGCCTAAACCTAAATTTTAACTTAATAGCGCTTAAAATTTTATTAATGATCTCAAAATTAGTCTACAAGCAAAGACTGGCTTTCGCATCTAAGCGCCTCAATCAACTCTATTGCAGTGAGAGAGGCTTTTAAGATACATTTTAAAATTTGAAGGGTGCGTCCCTCTAGAAGTTCTCTCTCTGACACGACGTCATACTTTACATCACGAAATTTTCAATTAATTATTTCTTTTTTTCGATATATTGAGTAGAAAATATTACAGGAAAATCAAAAATCCTATTATTGTTCATGCACTAATAAGTTAAAACTCCAACAAACAATCAACCTATATACGATCTAAAAATACAATGCAACCGGTATTGTGTCACATATGCAGTGCAGTGATATTTTAAATAGTACTGTCGATTTCATCATGCCTTTACTCCATACGCTAAAAAATATGCAAAAATTAATATATTATCTATTTTTCTAGCTGGGGTGTGGACTTATTGGCAAGGCTAACAGCCTATATAAAATAGGTTATAACATTTACGATTGCACCATTCACAGTCCAGAAAGACATTGGTAAATAACAACATGTACGTCCTGGTAAGTTAAAAATTGTCTCACATATTATATAATTTTTATTTGTAGTTTTGAAAATAATTAGGTTAGAGCCAAAGTTTCTCTGCGTTTGAAAAATTTATATATTTTTTATTTTGCGTTCGTATTGAGACCATCACGAACTAACCCATTTTGTACACCTAATGTTGGTAACACAAATTTTGATGTATCATCGTCACCTCTGCCATGCGGTACTGAGCATGTGATTTTTATGTCAAATCACGAATAGAATAGAGATGGGATTTTCAAGTAATTTTAGAATCAAATTTGTTACCAATCTTTTTTTAATCATAAAAATGCAAAATAGAAAAAAATTAATAAGCACTCTCTTTATAAGACCGTTAAAAAACTAGCCACTTTATCTTATAAAACTAGTACTCTAATATACTATTTTCTACATAACGCTTAAACTTAGCTAGAAGTTGAACCAGTCGAAATATAATCATTTTAGTATTTATTTAAGAAAAGGAATTATATAAATTAAGAAACATTTGTAGACCGGGAGAAAGCACACTTTATTTGGATACATTTTGATGCATGACGAAAAGTAGTTCAAAAAGCTTCAAATTTGAGGTGTCAAATTATAGGAAACACAAAAATATGAAAATGCCACATTTTCACTAAAATACTAAAATAATTCAAAAGCATTTTTGCGATATCAAAACCTATTAAGGGCTTAAAAATACGAGCAGAAAAGGTTTTAAAGTTTTTGTCCTTAGGGGATTAGTTGCATGCAAAATTTACTTTTTTCAGCTTTTCGGTGACTTTGGTGACTTGAGGTGTTTATACAGGGCGCGCAAAAAATATGATAATCAGCGAAATTTAAGAGCTATTAAATTTGAGCAGAAAAATCTATCAAGGTATTTTTTTTTGAAAATGGAACGCCTGAAAAAAATTTTCTACTTGCATTTTAAGGCTCCTAATTTCCGCTCTCTCAAAAATACTGATTTCGAATAACTTTTAATTCGAGTCTATGTATGGGGAACTGGAAAACCGTAAGAGATACGGTGTTGGTCAAATTAAAGCAAAATTGCGCATTTAGGTGTCTACCAATATGCCGTTTAGAAAGTTTGGAAATTCCCAGTATTTCCCGAGATATCCGGAAACAACCAAAGTATTGAAAAATCGTTTTATTTTTTCCTGAGCATATTTAAAAATGGATTTCAAATTGAACTGCAACTTTGCATTGCCACATTTTTCCTGGTATCCAGTTTCGATTCCGACGTTTTGTCTTCATGGGGGGTCATCATCAACTTTATTTTTTTTAATACGAACTTTAATTTTCTTGATCGTCTTTCAGATAATATTGCCCTTATTATTATGAACATGTGTTATTTTTTCTTCATTCCTTTTTTTAATTTTAATTATAATTTTTACATTATTATTTATTTTGCTTTGGGGTAAAAAAATAAACGAACCATTTGCCATTTTTAATTTTTGTTAAAATTAAAGACTTCAATTTTCCACTTAACACAAAAACAAAATAAAGTATTTTTATAGAACATAAAAACTTCTAAAGTAACACACTATTTAAAATTGCGACAAAACGAAATAGGCAATTTAACAAAAACAAAAAAAAATAAACACACATGTTCAGATTAATAATGCCAATATCATCTGAAAAATGATAAAAAAATATAATTCGTATTTTAAAAAACAAAGTTGCCACCACTGGATAGAGTGGAAAAGGCGACACTGAAAAAGTGCAATCAATTTGAAGTCCGTTTTTAAATAAGCCCAAAAAAATAAAATAAAACGATTTTTCAAAATTTCGGCTTTGTTCCGGATACTTCTTCGGAAATACTTGGAATTTTAAAACTTTCTAAAGGGCATATTGTTAGCCACTTAAATGCCCAACTTTGCCTTATTATGGCCGACACTGGATCTCTTACGGTTTTCGAGATCCCCGTACATAGACTCGAATTCGAGCTACCCTCTACATGACACCTCAAACTTGGCAGTTTGTGTAGTAGTTTCCGTTATGATGCGGCAACTTTCGTTGTGGACAAAGTTTACTGAGAAGCGGATAATAATGCTTTATGCCGATACCATTGTATAAGTACGTTTTTTTTTTGAGGTCGAATAGGACTTAAGAATTATATGAAATACTCTTGTGGTAGAACCTGTCTCCAAGCAGATAAGATAAAAGTATTATAACTAAATGTATGCAACAAAACATTATTGAATAATTATTGATAAAGGAACTGTGGGATAATTTTAGAAATTTATAACGAAATAAAATTATTAACGTGTATATAGGGGGCAACGATTTATGTCGACTTATTGTAATAGCTAAGGTTCTGCATGGAATATTTTTAAAACTCTGTTCTGTACTATAGCAATAAAACAAATTGAAATTCGTAAATGCATTGGGTTCAGCTTAAGCGAAATTAACATTTTGAACTTACCAAAGGGACAGAAAGAATATCTGTAACACATACCTGCAACAAAAGAACAAACATTTTAATTAAATAAATTACTGGTTTAGTGCAAATATAATAACTAAAAATTTGTTTAAAAACTGTAATCGATCAATTCATTATTAATCGACAATAATTATCACAGCGTTTTGTAACTTCTATTCTACTTTAATAAATGCGTTTTTGGTTTGATATTAAACAGGTCCTCATCGAGTATTTGCTTTCTTTCTAGTACGACTGCAAGATCAAATTATCTGAATATTTTAAATTTTCAATTTCAGAGTAGCATGTTCATGTAGACCAATATCTATTTTTGTAATTTTATTTGCAAATTACCCTTATGCAGGGTAACCAAACGCAAACTTTATACATCGATTTTCAGTATTTAAAATGAATATCTAAAAAACGCCTGGGCCCGTCGATTATTGATTTTAGGGGGACAAGTTTTTACTGTATTTCAACCCTTCAACTCCAACCCCTAAGCCATTATTCCCAATGTTTTCAGGGGGAAAGGGGAGCTAGCTTAGGTTAGTTTGGGTTAGTTGGGTTAGTTGAGTATTTTCACTCCGACTATATCCTCCAAGTTTGAAGTCACTGCTATTATCTCCGTTGACACGACAGATTGTCAACATTTGTTCGCAAAAAGTTTTAGTTAATAATTCATTAATCATACGTGCTACAGAATTCAAGACTAGGTTCTTCACACCTAAACTTGGAAAGGGTAGGTCAATTTACACTTGCATTTTTTTCTTAAAAAGGTAAATACGAAAATAGTCTTTATTTACTTTTCTTATCAGTTTATTAAATGCTGGAAATGACCGCCATTTACCTTCATCCAATAAAATAAATTTTGTTCAAAGAATTGTCTCACGTTTCATAGCATTGCGAGTGTAACTTGATGACATGCATGAATTATACGATTTCGCAAATAATCCAATGATTCAGGTTGGGTAGTAGATAGTAGATGAAAAATTTCAATTGGGGTCAAATCAGATGACCTTGATGGCCACTCAATATGACCCCTTCTTCCAATCCAGTTTTAGGTAAAGCTTTCATCAAAAAAATGACGCATCTATTGGGCGAGGGCTGGATGAACAGCATTCTTCAATAATTCCAGACACATTTGGCAGTCAAGGTTTCAAATATTGTACTTCGTGCAATCCGAATTTTGATTTGACCAATATTAGCAGTTATGCCTATTGACGATGTCGATAGTTTAAAATGAACACTAATCCTAAAAACAGATGTCGAACAAATAATTCAAATTATTGTTAATAGTTTTCACTCGTCACTTCATCGAATTGGAGTCGGCAATCTAAATTATCATCATTCAGTTCTTGAACTAATTGTACTTTGAAAGGGCGAAACTTATTTTGTTTTAGGATTCCCTGGATTTTTGTACGTGACACTGCAGAGGCTCATTTTCAATTTTTGAAAAATAATTTTATTCAAAAGACCTTGACATATTGACGGTGAAAATAAATAAGAAAGTGCCGCTGGAACATTGTAAATGCGTGACGTCATAAGATATGAAGGTCGCGTTGCGACATATATTTATCTATGGCAGTGACAGAAACGTCAGCATTATCACGGCGCGGTGGCGCGGGTCGCGGCCTAGCAACAGAACGTGATCCTATTTTATTACGTCACATCCACGATCGAAACGCGCTCCGAATTCTGCATATTTAAACTCTTATATTTCAGGAACCGCTTAGGTATTTAGGATACGTAATAGAAATTTGATTGTTTTTTTTTAAGCGTGGGATCCATGGCTACAGGACCTAAAGCAGCAGGTTCTTTCCCCTCATCTCTTTTATAAACACACTTTTTATTTCTCACTAATGTAGTATCGTCAAATTTGGCAACGAGTTGTAATACATAAACATAGGACACATTTTGTTCAGGATGTCGTTAAACATAGTCATGGCTACTCGTGCATTGTTGCTATTTGTTATAAATGAGATTTTGGCAGGTGTTTGCGAGGAAATATTTTCATATAGTTTTACACACACGATAAGAAATGAGCTGCTTTTTACACTAAAATCGTTAAATTAAATTAGTTTTAGCGAAATTGCGCAAATCAAGCTCAAGCTGCTGTTGTTTTATGAAGCTAATTTCAATAAACATTACCCTAAGGGAATATCAAAATTCTTTTTTGGGAAGGTGACTATTGAAAAATTATATTTTTGCTATCGGCTTATGAAAACCTTTGGCATCTTGCTAAGTCACAGGTTTGTACCGTAATTTTATTACAGTGGCGCGATTTTTTTTTGTACCAAAATAACATTGGTGCAGAGGGAACCTCAAATCATATTCACTGCATCGCTCAAATTTTTCAAATCATATATTAGAGAAAAAGGTTCTTTGGTACTATTTATTAACGCTTGAATTTATTATCGTTATTTTCTTTTACAGACTGCAATCACTCTTTTTGGCGCCCTTGCCTATGCTCAAGCTGGAGCACTCGGATTGGCCGGAAGCGTAGACGGTGCTGCTATTATCGCCGGCCCATCTGGAACTATTAAAAGAACTGGTCTCACATCTGTAGGCCCACTTGCTGCGCCCGGTGTCATCATTTCCGGACCAGCACTGGCCCCTGCCCTCGCCGCCCCTGGTAAGTAGTTCCTAAATATCGATAGTCGATAAAAGCAATTTCCGAAAGATATCAGTACTGCCTTTAGATTAAAACTCATATGTGTGGCACTATATGTAATTCAGATTTCCAAGCAAAGAATTTAAAAAGTTCCTACATTTAGGTTACTGTTAAAATATCTCTCTATCTAAATCTAAACAATAAAGCTTCTGTCTACACCTGCATCTGAACAAATCGATTTTTTTTTTGGATAGTGTATATTATTCAGTAATTTTCTGTCTATTTTTATTCTAGGTCTCATTTCTGCAGCTGTAGCACCTGGTGCCGTACTAACTGGTCCCGCTTTGGGACTTCCTAGTTTGGGATTGGGATTGGGATATGGTTTGGCCGGAGCTGGATTGGGTTTGGAAGGAAGTGGAATTGAAGGCCAATACGTTCCTGACCTCACCGAAAAGTTGTACGATGACGGATCTTACAAACCTGGCCTCTATGGACACTAGGAGATGTAGACTAGCTAATTCTCCCTGACTGATATACCCAATGCTGTGTACCTCATTTTTATTAAAAATTAAAGGCTATTTTTAGTAAATATATGGAATTATGTTTTTGGTTTAGTACTACTTATTTTAGTAGTTAGGAAATTATAATCTGAGTTATGAGCTAAAATGAATTTTCTTTTTGAATTCATTGAACATTTTTATATGTAAAAGACCTCACGTAAATGAGTTGAGATATTGGTATATATATATATATATATAA
>MU182001.1:61213-72324 GCA_016904865.1 Pissodes strobi | reverse complement strand
TACATGTACAAGTACATGCTTCTTTGAAAAAATAGCAACTTTTATTTCTAGAGCACGCCGGGTGCGTGTCTGTTTTTTTCAAATGGACGTTTCCAAAAACAGTAATACACACAATTTACATTAATTTACGAATGGAGATCGTTCGTAGTTTACGGTAAATTAGGGTAATTTATTGTTATTTACCAAAAATATATTACGGTTATTTACCATAGTAATTTACGACACAAATTTATTACCACGGTAATTAATTTTGGTAATTAACACTCGTAAATTACCACCGTAAATAACCAAAAATATAAATTACGGTAATTTTACATCACTGCTTGGGACTATTTCATTTATGGAGAATGGCATCCTGGTTATTCTGTCCAGCAATTGGCAGACAGAATTTTTTAACTGACAGCCGACTTTGGTTCTAACGATAATGTCATGGCATGTAGTAGTCTGGATTTTATTAGTAACAATAACCCTTACCAATTAAATAAACTATTTTCCATTGGAAAGTATACTAATCTTGTTTTTTCTTTGACATATTCAAGTATGAATAATAATGAATATTTTAGGTTTGGGTCATTATGTAAAAAGTTTCTTGCATGTGAAAATGGAAAATGGATAACAATATTTTAAATGGTAGATATAGGCTGTCAAGGAAGTCTCTTTTGTCATTTCGAAATTCAGCAAATCAAGTCATGAATATAGTGGCACTGTTGCGCTAGTGGATGAATGTGCTTCTGGCGATTTGATGGTATTGATAAATTTGATAATGTACTTCTTGAGAAAAATTTTGAATTTTCTGTGAATAATAGAAAATTCAAAATTTTTCTCGTCGTTAAGCTTCGGTGTTTTATTGTGTGCAACTACCGTTCACCAAACAGTGATTTGGACATATTCATGGAGGGCTCGAGTTCCTCATTTCTAGATTCCCTTTAAATCATAAGGTTATACTTGCCGGTGACCTAAACATAGATTTTGAAAATAAAGATAACAGGTCTACCTTAAGGCTATCCAACTTATTTGATTCCTTTGATCTTCACATGCCTGTTCTTAGCTCGACTCATGTGATGAAACATCCTCTACCAGCATAGACTACATCACTTCAAACATACGAGAGAATGTCTGCTGCGAGGTGTTATGGCCATAATTCCTATGTATTGTTTTCCTTCCTTTGAGGGCAAGAGGTTTGGCAGAGTTTATAGTGGTACAACTTTCAACAATTTCGTGACTTATGTGATTCTTTTAACTGGTATTCAGTTCTTCGAGAGGGTGATCCTCTGAGAGATTTTCACGGTGCTTTGGCAGATATTGTCAACAACGCTTTTCCTGTCCTTCATTTAAAGCCAAGGCGCAAAGACAGAAAAAGATGGCTGACACGAGGAATACGTACTTCTGCCTCAAATCTGAGATCATGACAACTGATGCTCCAGACTTATTAATCCTTATACAGGAAAACATACAGGATCGTTATTCGCAATGCTAAAAGGCTTTATTATTCTAAACGTTTTTCTGATTCTAAAAATAAACAGAACGAGTCACGGACTATTGTCAATGAAATTACTAATAGAGCGAGCAAATCTTCACAAATAAAGATTGACTTCAACTCTCTAAACGATTATTACTGCTGAATTGGCAATGGTCTAACTTAATGTCTTCATCCAGTCACAGATCTACTAATATATGTGTCTAGTGTGAATGTGACTGATACACTAAACGTTTTTACTCAAACTAGCCCCCTTGAAATCAGAAAAACCATAAATTCTATGAAAAACTAAAAGGCAGCTACTTACTGAATATCTGTCAGGGTGCTGGAAAGTCTACCTGATAGTGCCATTGCTGCTCTATCACAAGTTATTAAATTATCTTTCGTGTATGGCTTCCTTTTCAGATGACTCCCTCAAACTAAAGGCCGATTTCATTCAAACTCGTCGAGGGCCTAGTGAAGGATCGTCTCTTATTCCTAAATAATCATAGCATTCTTATGAAAATCAGTATGGATTTCGATCTGATAGGAGCACATTTGATGCAATGTTCGACTTTCTGTCGGAAGTTTTCCAGGGTATAAATGGGCGAATGTCGCCTGCTGCCGTGTTGTGTGACCTATCAAAAGCGTTTGACTGTGCGAGTCGCGAGGTGCTGCTGCGAAAACTCTTTGCTTATGGGATTCGGGGCGGGACACTTCGGTGGTTCGAGAGTTATCTGTGTGGCCGGGAGCAGTCTGTCCACGTAGATGGTGTGTCGTCTAGCAGGCAGCGTACTTCATGCGGCGTCCCCAGGGTTCTGTATTGGGGCTAATCTTTTTTTTAATATATGTGAATGATTTAACTAAGCTTGACATTGTAGGGCGCTTTACGCTGTTTGCAGATGAGACCACCGTACTGTGGCGCGACAAGGATCCGTGGCAGCTACTGCGGGATATTGAGTTGGATCTCGGAAGGATTAAGCGGTGGTGTGACGCCTCTGCTTGAACATGTCTAAAACTAACCTCATTGGCTTCAACTATCCTGTTGATGGACTTATGTTTGGTGACAACATCATCCAGGCTGTGAATTCTTCTAAGTTTCTAGGTCTATGTATTGACGAAAACCTAAAATTCTATCCTCATATTATTAAGTTGAACAAAAGATTGGCGTCCGGCTGTTTTTCTGTTCGGGCTACCTTTCGGGAGCTTGGTGGAGAAGTTGCGCGTGACGTGTATTACGCCCTTGTTGAGTTTCATCTCAGATATGCCTTGCCATCTTGGGGAGCTTGCCCCGATATCTGTTCCAATCTGTCTTCATTCTGCAGAAGAGAGCTGTTCGAAATCTATGTAATGCACATCCAAGAACCTCCTGTAAACCCCTTTTTATAAAGCACTATTCTAACCTTTCCTTCTTTATTTATTCTGGAAATGGCTTGCCTAAGTCATAAGAATAAGTATCAATTTCCCAATCCTAAGCCGGTATATTAACTCGGAAGCGGAAAATCGCCAAAGTTTCCCCATAAGTGTCGT
Source organism: Pissodes strobi (assembly GCA_016904865.1). Classification (NCBI taxonomy): domain Eukaryota; kingdom Metazoa; phylum Arthropoda; class Insecta; order Coleoptera; family Curculionidae; genus Pissodes; species Pissodes strobi. The sequence goes on along the minus strand of MU182001.1, from coordinate 69,338 downwards.
CTAAAAACATGCCAAATTTGAAAACTCTAATCGCAGTCGTTTTCGAGAAAAAACTAATAAACGTAAATAAATACGTTTCGGACAGTCACGAAAAAACGTGCAACGACCATATTAACAAACACAGACATCAATATTTAAATAAAAATAACTAATTAACTAAAAAAATATTAAGTGCCAAAAAGGGAGACCCAAAATCTCCGATTTTATTTTTGATATTTAAAATTTTCTAACCCACCCCTAGGGTGACCTATCGACTTTGATATAAAGCGAGCCTTCTGGATAGGGTTACCATAATCCTTCGGTTTTTAAAGGACAGAGCCAAATGTCATTCAAATTCAATTTGATCAGGTTTTTCTAACTTTTGATAAATTATTTTTTTTTATAAAGAAGAAGTAGCAATTATACATTTCTGAGTTAGAATAGTTTGTTATAATTTTGGTCCTAAATTAGAATTTAGGTTCACTGTTTCACTTCTAATCTAGGTTGCTTTATATGAAGATATTTTTAAGATGTCATGAAATTCCTAGATAATATGTGTCAAAACTGATAATACGTCTTGTGAAGGGCAATGAAGTCTTTATTATCTAGGACGTTTTTTATGCGCAGATTTTGAGCTTACATATGTGTCCATACTTAGAGTTATTACTACAGCATCGTATCGTTATTTACTTTACTACATAGTAGAGGCAAAGAGAGAGAAAAGGTTTGATTAGCACAATATCCTCAACTAATATGCCTCTAAAACTCTAACAATATATCACACACTGCGGCTCCTAAAAACTTCTCTTATCTTAAGTTAGACATAAATAAAATAAATTATGTTGTACTGTTTTGAACCTCCACATAAATAATTTTCCTACCTATCTAAATTTTCCATCTGCCGTATCAGACGCTCCCGAGCCTAAGGGCTTATTAGATTCATTTTACCTGAAAATCTAATTTGGCTGCTCCATTATAAAGGGGGCCAAAGAAGGAAGTCTATTAATTTCCATACGAAAATGTGTTTTGATGACGACAGCATTGCTTGTGTTCGTAGCTAGAAACGCGGAAATTGAAAAGAAATTGGGCGTTGGCAGTCTGACAAGGTTGTCTGCCTAAAAACGTACACGCCTCAAGATTTTATCGAACATTAAAGTCGATACTTTTAACGTAAGTATTTTGAAGGATCTGAGGTATGCTTGTGACGTCATTGCCATTGATTCGTATAATTTTTATTTAAATGATGCAAATTAGCCATTCTTGTGACGCAGTTAGCAGAACAGATAGTTCCTTTTCAATGAGAATGGTGATTGATTAGGAATTTCGGTGAATACGATATTTATTGCAATCGGAATATGGAGGTAATCATAATTTTAATGAACAAGGCTTGTACTTTACTTTGGAAATCTTGCTATCTAGAGAACATCGTAGAAATTGAGGCATACGTTGAAAGCTGTCTCAGGTAAATAAAATATATTATCAATAAAACATATTATCATAAAATCCTTATTTATCATGCTAGATAACCTGAAAAGACCAACACGGTGTTCATCGCGATTTTTTTTTTATCAATTTGCCCAACTATGCAAAGTTGTTGACAGTTGTTAAAGCGTTGGTTGTAAAACAAAACACGCAGACGAATTTCTAAAAGCGAAGACTGAATAAAAGTGGAATTGCAGAATACATATTTAAAGCGCAAAAAAGTTCTGTTGAATAGCAAGGGTAGGGTATTAGGTTGGTAATTTTTAATGAGATGATTCAAGATAAAGAAAAAAGTCGCCCGACTTGTGATTATTTACTATAAACCGCTTTACAATAAAACCGGTTTTTAAAACCTATACACGTAGTAATTGTGATATTTACATTTTTGATTAGTTGAATCATAAATTTAAATTGTATAAATGCTGCTGCTTTTGTGTCAATTATTTTCATTGTTTTAATAATTTTATTTTAACCATCGCTTTGTATAATCCTCATAACCCACCAATACTCCTTCATCAACCTTTGGTACTTTGGTAATTTTCCCGATCAACATAAATTATTTAGAAAAAATGGTGTTATCGTCTTTTTGGCCTGCATTTCCATTACCGTATATGGTCAGTCAATATACCCATATAACTTGAATAATATCACAAGAAAATGCCTTCATTTTTGAAGCGAAAACTTCATTCAGCAGACTTTTTTCTGGGTAGTGAATGAGAGGTCGGCTATGTGACGTTCATTCGAGTGAAGGCGCCGCTTCAGCTAAGCGAGGTGTCAGGAGTGATCAGTACACTTTTTCATTGCTGTTTGGCTATCGCTTATTCGGGTGAACACCCGACCTCAAACTATCGTCCAATTGCCTTGCTTCCAATATATTTAATAATAATAGTTAATCAGCAACTATTCAAGTACCTCGAGAACAACAGAATAATTAGCGATAATCGGAGATCGAAAGGGGATATATTGGCCTATGCCACTCATATATGGATTAGGGCAATTGAGAACTACGGAGAGTCTCGAGCGATTGCGTTGGATATTTCGAAGGCATTCGACAGAGTTTGGCATGACGGACTGCTCAACAAACTACCATCCTTCGGACTGCCAACCACTCTCTGCAGCTGGCTTGTCAGTTTCCTTAAGAACCGATCTCTGCACGTTGCAGTTAATGGACATATCTCAGTCACATCCACCATTTACCCGGGCGTGCCTCAGGGCGCAATACTTTTACCAACTCTGTCCCTCATCTATATTAATAGCCTGCTGACCGACACGAATAATCCAGTTTTGCAGATGACAGTACCCTTGTCTCCCAATTTAAATCAGAAAAATATTTACCAGCTACTGAGATTTATCACCGCAGACAGGAGCAGATTACAGCAATTAATCAAGACCTGGAGAAAGTTCAAACTTGGAGCTACAGAAATTTGGTCCAGTTCAAAGCAGCAGATACCTAAGCAGTCACGTTTACCAAGAGAGCCAATACGGCGGGCTCTTATACATCATTATGTCAGTATCGACCATTCCTTCATCCTCGTGAATCGGACTGCTGGGTGCCTCGGTCAACAGTAATATGTCCTGGCATAACCACGTTGTTAACATCGCAAAATCAGCCTCCCAGAAGCTTGGTGCGCTATTTCGCAACAAAAAACTCTATACACCACAGCAGTTGCTCTTACTCTACAAAGCGCAAATATGCGCTGGAGCACTGCATCACTGTATAACTCAATCCCAGGACATCTGTTTCCCCTTAATTACAACCTACAACTATTCAAGAACCGTGTCAATCAATATCTTCGCACACACACCACTCGTCGAGCGCCATAGGATCTTCCTTTCGTATAGGTCAATTAAATTAAAGTTTTTATTTTTTCTCAAAAAATTATTTTTTAATAAAAAGCGATTTCTTGACAAGGATCTTCGTAAAAAATTGCAGAGAAAAATATTTAAGCAATGATTATGTTTTTTTTATACAGAGTGAATTAGTTGAATTTAAACTTTTTGCAGTTTCTAATTTTGACATGACACGTCATCACATAATATCTAATTTTCAAGCAAATCGAATAATCTGGAGCAAATTATTACTTTTTGAACATTTCACTTCTACTGCGCGGTCTTAAGGACAGATACCTTTTTACTGCACATTTAGTTGCCCCTAAAATCACAATAAATGTGACGTATAATTTTGCAAGATAACCTCACTTTCTTTTACACCAATCGTTAGTTGCAAAAAAGTAAAAGACCAACCATGAAAGCCTTAATAAAGAAGTAAAGAAACGAGCTTTAATAACTTCTAACTACTCTGCCCTAGGATATAATTATTTAATAGGTCTCTCTACTCACTGCTCTGTTTTGACTACAATAATTGAAAGGATATCCCAGGAGGTGACCCCGCGTTTAATTATTTTGTTAATTGGGCTATATCCAGAATAATGAATTTATGATGAAAATTGATGTGTTAAATAGAACTCATAAAAAATTACTTGACAGGCCATATGACGAAATATGGAAGGAGGTTTGGATAATATTGTTATTTGACCAATAAAAATCCACTTTGCATTTTTCCTGCTTATCGCTATATATTTTGAAATGCTATTTTTTGGACACTTTGGCCTCTTTTCGTTTCTTTTTAGTGTTATTTCTATAAGTTATCAGTAATATATGAATACATCAAGTATATGTAATTTTAATACCAAATTAATTGCTAAGTTGGGTTTCCTCAAACCTATTTTAAGCCTGGATAAAATTAAAACTGACCAGTTCTTATTTAACATGCATTTTCATTGTGATTTATAGTATTGGTAAGAGTACTTAAAAATTTTTAATGTGATATGTTTATGTATCAAATGTACAAAACAATATTAAATTCTTGAATACCCCAAAATGAGATGTAATGTTTAATGAATTGTATGGAGGACTTCATTGCTTTTAAAATCCAAACATTTATTATATTTCTACATTTATTTGAAGTGAAAATATTACTAGACTTGAAAAAGCCTTAATGGAAATGTGTAAACCATTTGGACTGCGAAATAATATAAAATACCGATTTTGAAAAAGCGGTATTTCAAGCATAGAATTTGCTGTATGAATTTTGTATACAATTTTGAGCAGAATTGAAATGTGCTATAACAGATAATAGTACGTTCTATTAAGCAAGATTGAACCTATCACATGTTTTAGTCATCCAGTGTTTTAAAAAATAATCTTTAGTGTTAAGTCTAACACATGACTATAGTTAAACTATTTGAATAAGTCGTAACCCATACAGCACACCAAATCAAGATTACGATGTGTTCGCATTGTGACGATGTATCTAGATGCAGATACAGGGTTGCACAATTCTACGATGTAAATGTGCTACGTTTACACATTTCAGGTACACACGTATGCACAAAGGTTAATCGTCCGCCTCACAATGTAGCCACAGTATACCATTTACATATACACAACTTAAGTTATCCACAGTGTATTATCGGCTACACAGTGATTGTGTATTATGCTTAAACTCTGCTTACACATGGCATTTGTCCTTCTCAATTTGAACGTAACTATACTATTCCGTGTATATGTAGCCCTGTCGCCCCATGTATACGCCCTGTCAAAGAAACCATTTTTCAGGAAAATAAAAGTTTTGCCGCCTGACCTTTATTCGTTCTCAAAACAGGTATTTTAAAAAAATAATTAATATTATGGTTTTTTGAGAACGAAAGAGCGGACAGCGAAACTTTTATTTTCCTGAAGTATCTGTCTGAAGAAAAGTTACTTTAAAATTGTTTTTTTCTTTCCACATAATATACAAAGAACTGCTAAAATATAGAACAAATTCATTTAAAAATCAGGTATTGACTTTTTAGAAAAATACTCGATCACGTCAATTATAATTTCTCTACCTTTTTTTGCATCAAAAAGAAAATATACAGGGTATTTCAAAAAAGTAGATTTGATGTCAAATTTCTTTTTAAATGAAACACTATTTCTTAAAATCCAATTTTGAATTCTGCGTCAAATTCTATGTATAATTCACGTAGCATACTGTAGCACTTTCCTGTCTTAATTTTTAATAGCCTATCGATTGATGGCAACTTCAATATCTCCAAAACAGTTAGATATGGAGTATAGGTTCATCCTACATGAATTTTGCGTAGAATTTGACGAACAATTCAAAATTGGAATTTCAGCAATAGTGTTCCATTTAAAAATAAATTAAGTTTGATGTCAAATCTGGTTTTTGACACAACCTGCATAATTTCTTTTTAGGGCAAAAAATCAGAACAAAAAATTATAATAGACGTGTTGGAGCATTTTTCTAAAAAATCAATACCTGATTTTGAAACGAATTTGTTCCATATTTTAGCCGCTCACTTTATATAGTTACTACTATGGAACGCTATCAATTGGTGCAAGGAAAATACTAGAAAATGACAGAACTTTTACAAGAATATTAAAATGTATTGAAAATATTCAAATAACATAGTAAAAACGCAAATATATCTTATGCTATACATTGCCAGCCTTTGTTGCAGCTCAGCAGCTCTCTTTTCAGCCATTCTTCGTTTTTTGAAACAAAAAAAAATCCTCCAGTCGGTTGGTTGCTTGTCGTAACCATTCGCAGACCGCCACGTCGTTTTGGAGCTCAAATTTGGCAAATTGGGTATTGGACAAGAGTCTTTCATAAAGTCACTGCAATAATACAAAAAAGTACCTATAAGCTGAGCACAAAAGATCAATTGTTATGATTGTAACTGTAAATACTTTGAAGGATGTTCACCTTCTAATTTAATAAAAGTAAATGTGCAGAACATTATACGCCGTGATACCCAATAACCTTTGATTGTGCATTTCCTACAGCATCCATACCCAGTGTGGCCTTTGAGCTATATATAAACGAGCCGGTGCCGGTGCATCGCCAATGTAGCATCCATTACGATTTTATATGTAATTCCTGAATCTATAATTCCATTATTTAAGAGTTCCACGTTTTCCTTTACAAAATTAGACTAAAATAAAGAACAAGACTCTGGTTTGCTATTTCCGTGATATATTTTTAACACTCTATTGATGTAAAGTGTTCCAAAAATAATAAAATTGGGCAGTTACGGTTTGATAAAAAAAGAACCTTAAATTGACATGCATCAAAGGGTGTTGAAAATTTTTGTATCAAAAATCAGTGTAGCGATAATCGTTACTGGATTTCCATGACCGCCTAGGTATTCTATAATAAGAAAGTGCATACCACCCCAGAACTTTACAAATGGTAAAATGACTACTACCTTCTACCACATGAGATACAAATGGCCAGCATGCTAACGCTCTGCGCTGGCATTGTTCCATCTCCCTCGAATGTAGAAACGACAACACAACAGAGTGTATGTTATTACACTGTACTATTACTTTTACGTGGTGTATACACAAAATTTTACTTAAAGTCATAATCACCACACTAATGATTTAAACTTTGTCAGCATCCTGTACGAACGTTAAATTTCAAAATTCTAACGACCCAATTAACTTTACGTTATTATAGGTAGGTACATAAAAATGTTAGGTAGAAATCCAACAAATTACATTAAACCATTGTAAGCATCATGCAGGGACCTATAAGGACGTTAAATTTCAAGAACATTCCAATGATCCATCTGTACTTTGTATAAATTTGTTAAGAATCTTAGGTGCATAGGGTTAATTTGGGTTATAAATATTATTAAACATTGTAGCTCCAATATTAATGATACCTAGGAGTAATAAAGTATTTATCAATTTTTACTATACCTTATAATCCGTTTCAAAGTGCACAGAGACACACACATTTCCGCGTCTTCCCAAATGATAAAACAAAAATGGCTGCTATTGTTGTGGATGTACTACCCCACTTTTATAGAGGAAAGAGGATACACATGAGATACATGTGCCCGGTATGCTCACGCTGACGCTTGCGTGCGCACTGTGCCGTGCTTCTTGAATGGTAGAATGTAGATACGACAAGACACAACTCTAGAGTGTATATATAGTTCTTTGTATCATGTGTGTATATCGCACTTTTACGTGGTGTATGCAGTAGGTACAAATATTGCATAAAGTATCACACATACATATGTCTTAAACCTTGTAGGCATCATGTACGGACGTCAAATTTCAACATTCTAATGATCCTTCTTTACGTTATATAAAAATGATAATGGATCTTAAGTGCATACGGTATATAATTATTAAACATTATATCACATAATTCTATCAACATAAACATAGGTGTATCTCATATGTGTACGTCAGTACTAGATCAACAATTAGTATCATCATAACATATTTTGTTTCTCACGTGTATATCTTGTAGAGACGTAATTTGAATTGGACGTGCTATATGGGAAAATATGGCGGGTATCTAGCCTGAACTGGACGCCCTATATAGTCCCCCATGCGCTTAGCTTACCGGTTTGCAAAAAGCTACAATTCCTCCACCGACTATGAAATAGTTAATAATTCGAGGTAGGTTTACATTGTTTTCATTTATCTAATTTAATTTAATTGCAAAAATACTTTATTGTCAAGAAATTAAATTTTTTGTTGATAAAATATGTAACATAACAATAAGACTAAAGACTATACATTTAAAAAATCATACCGTTGTTTGGCTCAAACAACGATCATACCTAATTCAATCCGAAAT
>MU182001.1:19710-41213 GCA_016904865.1 Pissodes strobi | reverse complement strand
CAAAAAGCATAATATGCTTTTTGGGCGATGCCAATTTAGAAGGTAAATCTAACAAGGACTCCTCATCTTCTGACTGCTGGTCTACATATGCAATAAAACTTTATCAAGAACTTCTACATGAGTTATATTTGGTATAAACGTGCTTCTCTTTTAAATATATATGTGTCAATATCTTATTGAGTAAAACCACTACATCATCTCAAAAGCTGAAAAAAGAAATGTCTCTATTATCTGTAGAATCCCTGAATATTAGTACAGTTACAAGAACTTATCATAGGCAAGCTTTATATGCATTTAAGCATAAGCAAATTTTATGCAAAGGAAGTTTGCTTTTTAACATCTTTCATGAAGTGTGTGTATAAAAACATTACAATATATTAAAAATATTTTGTACGAGGGCACACGCAAATGGAAGTTGACTCCGTGCATGCATTAGTTGAGAAAAATTTGAAAAATAAATCAATTTTTTTTCCGGTGACTATAATAAAGCTACAATAGAAGCAAAGGAAAACAATCTTATACAGTAAAGATCATTTGAATTTGTCAAAGACTATTCAGTCGCACTAAAGTTTGAATCCATTAAACTAAGGCAGTGAGTAAATGACTCCACAGTTAATTATATAAAAGGGGTAATATATACTCTGGATGAGTTAAATTTGATTTTACTGAAGATTTTCAGGATTTTACAGTAAGGAAAAAAATCACAGTCCTTTACAAGTTGGAACCGGGGGGGGGGGGGGGTGCATTGAAAATAATGAATTAATGAGCAAAAATGTGATTTGTGTTATAATTTAAATAGTTTTTAAAAGCAGTTTAAAAAAAATAAAAATACTAACACTAGTGATTATAATATATTTAATTAGAGAAATGCATTTTTAAATTTAATATTAAACATTATCATAATTAATAATTAAGTCAAATAATAAACTCAATTAAAAAAAATAAAATAAAAATAAAAAAGGTGCGGATAAGAAGACCTAAAAAGTTACCCTCCACTTGTAGATGGGAAAATCTCTTAATATATAATTAGTCTTAATATTATTGTAATATTTTTAACCTGTTCCGATTTATTTTAGCCCGTTTTAGTGCTTTTGGTTAGTTTTGGTTAGTCGTTCAATCAACATTCGGTTAGTTTCAGTTAGTTCCAATTTATTTTAGTCATTTTCACCGACTTCGATACTTTATAATCAAATTTAATATTTTTGGTTAGTTTTGGTTAGTCGCCAAAATTCGGTTCGTTTTGGTTAGTTTTAACTTACATTAATTTTTGTAACTTATTCCGACACGTTTTAGCCTCTTTTGGTGCTTTTGGTTACTTTTGATTAGTTTTGGCTAGTCATTCAATCAGCTTTCGGCTAGATTTAGTTAGTTTTAATTTATTTTAGTCATTTGAACCGATTCCGATAAAATATAAGCAATTTTAATGTTTTTGGTAAATTTTAGTAAGTCGCTAAAATTCGGTTAATTAAAGTTAATTTCAACTTACTTTAATATTTTTTAACCTGGTCCGATATGCTTTAGCCGTTTTTGGTGCTTTTGGTTACTTTCGGTTAGCCATCAATCAAGTTTCGATTGCTTTCAGTTAGTTTTATTAATTCGAACGGTTGCGATAACTTATAAATAATTTTAGTGTTTTTGGTTAGTTTTAATTAATGGCCAAAATTCGGTTAATTTGGGTTAGTTTTAACTTACTTCAATATTTTTAATCTGTTTCGATACGTTTTAGCACGGTTTGGTGCTTTTAGTTACCTTTGGTTAGTTTTGGTTAGTCGTTCAATCAACTTTCTGTTAGTTTCAGATAGTTCCAATTTATTTTAGTCATTTGAACCGGGTTCCAACATGTTGTAACCAATTTAAATGTTTTTGGTTAATTTTAGTTAGTCGTCAAAAATTCGATTAATTTGGGTTAGTTTCAACTTAATAATAATAACTTAATAGTTTTAATCTGTTACGTTTTAGCTCTTTTTGGTGCTTTTAGTTACTCTTTAGTGGGTCGTTCAATCAACTTTCAGTTAATTTCAGTTAGTTTAAATATTTTATTTATTTTTTGAACCGGTTCCGATACATTATAATCAATTTTAATGATTTTGGTTAGCTTTGGTTAGTCGCCAAAATTCAGTTCGTTTTGGATAGTTGTAACTTACTTTCCTTTTTGTAAGCTGTTCCGATACGTTTTAGCGCGTTTTGGTGCTTTTGGTTAGTTTTGGTTAGCTTTGGTTAGTCGCTCAATCAACTTTCGGTTAGTTTGGGTTTTATTTATTTTAGTTATTTGAACCGATTCCGATGCGTTATAATCAAATTTAAGTTTTTGGTTAGTTTTGCTTAGTCACCAAAATTCGGTTAAAACCCAGTCAAAACACTCTTCATCATCGTAAAATTTTTATTACTTCTATAACATAAACAAAGATAAGGTGTCCGCATAAACAAACAATTTCATCTCTCAGGCGTATGACGTCTGGCCTTACATTGTCAATGTTAAAAAAAATAAATTTGGGCCGGATTTATTCAGATTACTAAAAGAGCCAATAAAAATTAAAAAATTACAACCTTCTGTGATACCACAAAACTATCATTCATTCTATGATAGATTACAGTATTTGGACTAAACATGTTATTATTTTTGTCACTTTCTATAAAAAATACTTTCATTATTTTTCAGTTCCTAGTTTTAGTAAATTAGTAATAAACTGTACTTTCTTTTAAGTTAAAATCTTAAAACTTAAAAAATTGCACTTATTTGTTAACAGTTATACTATTCCTTCCTAAGTTGTCCATGTCTAGTAAGCGTATCTATAAATAGCACGTTTTTGAAAACTGGGAGAAAAATCAAAATCTAGTTTTTTTTAATCTTTGGTGACAGAGTTTAACTCAATTTCTGTACACTTCGACCTAAGAATTGATACGTTAAAAAATTGAGAAAACAACAATTATTCATAAATATAATATTTAAATCTTTTATTTAAATTGCTTTAAATATAAAAACATTTTCCCGAGTTATTGCGTTTTTATTCAGTTAAAATAGGCCTAGATAGATGATAAATATACTAATAATAAATACACTAACAAAGTCTCCTGTCCATGAAAGAATTCAATAAATATCTGTAAAAACAGTGAATAAAATTTAAAAAATATATACAGAATTGTGTGTAATACCTATTCATCAACATCTTTATTTGTTTAATTACAATTTAAATAAAGTCAATTATTAATTTACAATAACATAGCAAAAGGACCAGTTTAATCCGATTAAAATGAAACGGAAAACTCAAACCCAATAAACAATAAATTGCACAAATTGTGCTTTAATCTATCTTTCAATATAATCAACAATTATTTCAGAAACTAAATACAAATTATCAAATTAGTTTTAAATTAAAGTTTAATTTTTAAAACATATTTATTTAATACACTCTGCATAGATTACTAGAATGCTTAGTAATTCAAATTTCCGTTAAAATGGTGTGGATAATATAAAGCGGAACTAATAGGAATTTTGGAGGGCAAGGTTGTATTAATTTAAGTATAAAAAGAACATGGTTGCGCTGAAATGGTATCATTTGATCAATACCGAAAAATAAAATAAGAGCTATGAACTCCTACGTAAGTACAGATATTTTATATTCTTTCAATTTTACTAAAGATTTTTAGTTTTTGGTTGTACCCATTATTTCTCTAGCTTTAAGACTTCTATACATTTATGCAACATTAATCTAAACAGGATTATTTAGATTAGAATATATACTGACAACTTTTATTAACAGTTTTGGTAAATATACAGATTTACTGGTTCATTTTTGCGCAATAAGTTAGAAATATAGTTCTTACGGAATAATTTTATTAAATTCTACCAGCTTCTGATCATAATAATTATATCATCTAGGTTCTAGGCAACTACTATTTTACCTCTTTCATTTGACAGTATCAGAAGGTATAAACAAATTTTAACAGCAAAATTTCGTCGTTTAGGGCAGCAATTACATATCTTTATATTGATTTCCATAGATAGGCATAGTAATATAAGGCAAGTTTGACCAATTAGTAATTTAATGTTCTCGGCTATTGTGTGTCGAAGAGCGAAAGTACTTTATATTAATATGTGATATCGTTTTGCTACTTTTAAATTGGAAGACTGTATTTTAAAACAATAATTATTTCGTGTAGCACATATCAAAGGGTTAAATATAAGTATTTGGGACTTTAATATATGAAACTAATAATCTTCATAAACATTAATATATTAAAAGGATATCTCTTTCTTTAGGTTGTCGTTGCTTTCTTCGCTTGCTTGGCTGTCGCCAATGCTGGTTTATACCATGGACCTTCTGCCAAAATCCTTCAAGGACCGAGCAGCAAAACCACCTTGGTAGGACCAGAAGGTAGCGTTATCTCAGCAGTAGCTCCAGGAGGCCAGATCGTTCACGAAGAGCACCCAGGATTCGTAGCCCATGCCGCTCCAGTAGTACCCCATGCCAGTCCAGCTGTAGCCTACACAGCCTATACTGTACCGCAACATGTTCCCGTTGTAGCTCATGCTGCTCCTATTGTTGCTCATGCCGCTCCTTCCACCGTAGTTGCCCACTCATCTGCTTATGAACATGATGGTGTCATTGTAGCTGGTCCATCAGGAACCATCGCTACTGGAAAAGCAATTCATGCTGCTCCAGTTGTAGCTCATGTCAGTCCAGTTGTGGCTCACGTTGCTCCGACATTTGTAGCACATGCCGCTCCAGTTATTTCTTATGGAGCCTCTCTTGAACAAGGTCAATACGTCCATGACCACAGTGAAACCTTGTACGATGACGGATCTTACAAACCTCACCTTTACCATCATTAAGTTCTTCTTGCATCAACATGTAATTTGCAATAAGTCTTTATGTGCCATGGCTGATTTGAATTTACTTAAATTGTAATATCCCTAAAGTATGTCAAAAGGGAAATTTCATTAAATATTCATGTGGCTAATTTATTAGTAGAGAAAAAGTACTGAGTACCTATATATGAATAAAATATAATGAAAACTATAATGGCTTTTTTAATTCAATATGTTTTTATACATATTGATTATTTCATCTATGTATAGTCCGTCTAGGAAGTATCCGGAATTTCATATTTTTCCTAATTTTAATATATTTCTTTTTCGTAACATTCCAAGACAAAAGTAATATATCAAGTACGTTCTCCCGTTAGTAGGCTACGGTCAAAATAGCATGGCAACACCATCTGTCAAACATTGTCGATTGTAAGCAGGCTTAAGATTTGTGAATTAATGTCGTAAGTAAAAAACGAAAAGAGGTAAAATCTTTCTATAGAAAAGATGTTCGAACGTTAAAAAAATAGTGTAATTGACTGGACTCGGAAAAAGCGCAGTATATGAGACATAAAGAAGATAAAAATGGCACAGATATGAGGCACAGACCAGTTTCGAGAAGACCGAGAAGAACATGTTACAGTCCATATTCCTAAATTTCCCAGTAAAGTAATGGTTTGGTACTACACCTCTCTGTATACTTGATGGTACCATTAATAGTGCAAAGTATTGTGGCAATCTAGAAGATTTTCTTCTCGAAACGGCTTATGCTTCCAGAGGATGGCTTATTCAACAGTGTATGCACGATGCCATACTTCTGTCTATATTTATGCTTGAATGCAACAAAACCAATTGGCAACAAATATCCATAGCCGCCAGCTTCACCAGAGCTTAGTCTCATTGAAAATATTTGTGGTGATTAACAAACATTGATGTAAAACGAGTAATGCCACAAAATAACACAGATTTGATTACGTCAGTTTTACACCTGGACCACCATCACCGAACATTATGATGGTGACCTAATTTCGGGTGTATCTGGACGTATAGTGAAGCATTTAAAGATAAATGGTGGTTGTATATGTAAATGAGATGAATTATTTGTTGTAATTTTACAATTCAAGTAATAAAAATTTAAACTGAAAAATTATAATTATATTTTCTTTTTTCCGGTTACTTTCTAGACAGACTATATTTTTGGTCTTAGAATGAAATATTAAATACAATTTGATGGAAATGAATGATAAATCGAACTATACATATAACTAATGACAGTTTGGTATCGATTTGAAAACGAAAATCTACCGAAGTGTATCTTCATCTACCAAGACAAATAGGGTTCTAATAATATTATGTGTCGCCTTCTTTTTCATTTTTCTAAATCATCACCTGAAAGCAATAATTGTCATATGCTTGGAATGAGTCTCCATTTTCGTGCGAAAAATTAATGGTTTTCCACTGGTCACTCACTCAAACAACGAACATGAGAAAAGGGGAAAATACGATTACAATTTTTTTCTATTTTTTGATTTTTAAACCGTTATATTTAGCTTGACCTGTTTGTTATTTATTTATTTATTTGTTTGGGTCAAATTATGTAGTTGAAATTCTACCCCCTTCTTGTTGACAGATTGATCTGATATTTGGTACACACCTTTAGTTCTGATGACAATGCAATTTAATACATTCTGTGTTATTGTAAATCCAAGATGGCCGCTGCTACAAAATGGCGGATTACATATTTTTTCACAACCTCCTCAATATGGGTATCAAATGAAAGGGTTCGACTAGTAGAATACTGTACACTGTAACAAATTTCAACTCTAAGATGGTCGCCGGCACAAAATGCCAGATTTCATATTTGCTTTAATATTTTTAATTTCATATTTGTTTCAATATGGGTAATGTATCAAATGAAAGGGCTTTATAAGTAGTGTTTAGACAGTCTATACTTACATTAAAGTTGAAATCTAGGCTTCCACTGTCCACAAAATGTAAGGCAGCACTGCAGACCACGCAGTTGTGTATTTAGGCTCGAAATTGTTTGAGGAAGGACAATACGTGGCTCTGAGTCGAGTAAAGTCTTTGGAAGGATTATGTATTGAGGAGTTAGATTGCAACAAATTGTCAGGAAAGAAATCTTGTAATAATGAAGCACTAAATGAACTAAATTGAATGAGAAATATTAAGTAACGAAATAAAAACTAAAAACTTGAAAATAAAATAAGTAAACAACAATTTTTAAGTTAAACGGTTTTATTGAAAATAATATAATAGTTCGGAGGGCCACGACCAAGATTTTTCGACAATCGCTATCCGCAAACTTCTTTGTGGCTCTGGTATTTTCAGATATTTTGTGTGGTGTTTATGCCCTTAATTAATTTTTAAAGTTGTTATCAATTTGGACCCTAAAAACTCATAGCAATCTGTCTGCTTTTCGATATGCTATTAATTAATAGTGTAAATGATATGTTTTTTTTTAGATATCAGAAAAAATAGTGGTGTATGTAGGTACATAGGGAAATTAAAAAAAAATGACAAAAGAAAATAAAACTTTTTGCTATCTGGCTGAAAACTATTTTCTTTCGTTAATTATGGTGAGTTGATACTTAAAAAACAATTTTCAGAAATATGAAACGGTGCGTTTCATTTTATGAGACTGCGTAATATGTAAAAATTTTGGGAAGGGGCAACTTATCACTATTTGTCTGAAATCATGTATATATGGTGGAAAGGCGATTCTGCATCACAAAAATGCTTAAATTAGACACATTAACCTGTGCACGCTGCTAGTCAGACAAACTTTTGTTGGCCATAATAATTGAGCAGGAAACATTGAAAATTGTGTTTAATGACTTTAACATTTAACGCCAAAAGCATTGTTCTGCGCTTCACGCGCTCCACGATTTTATTTTTTTGTCTGATCAATGCCCTAGATTGATGAGGAGAGTGGTCTGACGACTAGTACCTAGAACTTAAATAATTATTTTTTAGCCTTTAGTATTATATTATTTTGAATAAAACCGTTTAACTGATTTTTTTTTACTTGTTTTATTATAGTACAGTTTTCATCGAAGTCTTAACAAAATTATTCAGCAGTAATTAATAATAAGATTGTTTAAAGGCCTTCATCACGCTTTTTTTTTGCAAAATTAACATAATTTTATTGACGGAATTGGTCATATGTATGATCTAAACTCGCGGCCATGGTGGTTGGGGCAGCACTAGAAAATTCAATTATAAACTTTTTTTGAGTGGAATGAGCAAGGAAGCGTTTAGATTATTTATTTTTCTTTTTCGGTTTTAACATTCTGAACTCATAAAAATAAAAAACGAAATAAAATTAAAACAAAGAAGTACCTACAATAAATGTTTAACAAAAAAAATAAATGCCTCAATGACACAAAATGCTCTTGGTGTACATAATTTTGAGATTAGTGCTAAATTCAAATCCAAAAACCATATTTCGTTTTCAGCGTTGGTGGGTGAATTATGAATTTCCAAAATTTTAATTCCCATTTTACACTCCTTACTTTCAACATAAACAAACCAGTTCCTAATTATAATATGTTAGAATTTATTAATCAAATCTGGTTAAAAAAATCGGTGTTGTCAAGGGGACAATTTTATTAAAGTATAAATATTGATCATAATAATTATTTCTCAGGTCCTTGGGGGAACTATAATTTTAACTCTGTAGTATCAAAAAATATAAAATAAATTTGGTTTAAGGTACAAATTATTTTTTATTATCTTAATTTAATAGAAGCAAATCTGTAGTTTAACCAATTGATATTAATTTAATCTTGCCGACTATTAGATGTCAGAATAATTTTACTCTTATTAAAAGACTATGGGCTACATTAAAAGGCTTATTAAAAAGACTATGGGCTACAAATAGGTATGTGAAACTAGTACACTTCATATACATTAAAATACGTATTATATTTAAATATGTGTACGTCAGAAACGTCACACTTCAATCTAAATATGTATACGTCAGATACGATACGATTAAACCTGAACATGTGTACGTCAGATATGCTACACTTTAAACCTGAATATGTGTACGCCAGATATGCTGCACTTTAAACCTGGATATGTGTACTTCAGATACGCCACAATTAAACCTGAATATATGTACGTCAGATATGCTGCACTTTAAACTTGAATATGTGTACGTCAGATACGCTGCACATTAAACCTGAATATATGTACGTCAGATACGCCACAATTAAGCCTAAATATGTGTACGCCAGATACGCCACAATTAATCCTAAATATCTGTACGTCAGATACGCCACTTAAATCTAAATATGTGTACGTCAGTTACTCCACAATTAATCCTAAATATGTGTACGTCAGATAAGCCACAATTAAATCTTAATATAATTATGTGCGTCAGATACGCTACACTTAAACCTAAAAATGTGTACGTCAAATGCGCCACAATTAAATCTAAATATGTGTACGTCAGATCCGCTACACTTAAACCTGAAAATGTGTACGTCAGACACGCCACAATTAAACCTTAATATGACTTTCTCTCTCGCTCTCTTTCTCTCTTATGGAATCGGTAAATTCAGTTTTTATTATATAATCAAAACATATCTATTTAATCCAACGAAGTGGTGCGTCATTATAACCACTGATAATGCAGGATATTCGGATAATTGACTATCGGAGCCCTTAGAGGGTTGCTCAGTCTTAAGATGACGGCATATAGGAATAGAAAAATATATGACATATAAACATTTCATAGACATTTTATAGAATATCGATTTAATAACCGGCAATGATTGAAATATACACAACGATCTATTTGCAATATTATTGGGTTAGTGTGGGTTAGTCAAAAAGAGCTGTGTAACAGCAAGGTGCTTATGGATTCAGAAAATGTGTTTTATTAAAGTTAACCTTGCAAAAATAAATCGAAAAATCTGTTCCGATATGATTTAAAAAAATACATGTTTGATGTTTTTTTGTTTAGTTTCTTTAGCAAACTATTTCTTTAATTCGAAAAAAAGCTTGATTTATAGCTTCGTATCATTCATTTGACGTATTTTCTAATTTTATATAGGCAATAGACATACTGTAGAATTCCCAACCATTGAATGAAATGATTAGGTAAACATATAAAAATATTTAAATTAAAAAATATGTAATATATGGCCTGAAATATTTAGGTTTATTTAATAAAATGCCTAAATTATATACTTTGCCTGTAACATATAAATAATATTATTCCAGTAAAATAATACCTCATGTCTATGAGAGAAGATTATTTATTACATATTTACATTAAAAAATAATAGAAGCTGAATATAGAACATATTATCTTATTATCTACCTCATTTATTTAGTTACAGTCTAAATAAAGATGACAGCTAAATCAACGTTATTGCAGCAAAAGGGCCTATTTAAATCTGTTAAATTAAATTGTAAAACTGAAAGGCAATACACAATAAAATGCACAGAATCTCGCTCTCATTTAATATAATCCCATTGTTTCAGATACAAAATTCGAAATATTATTTTAATTTCATTTTTATTTAATATATTCCACATAGATTTCACAAAAATAACTCATATTTCAAATAAGTATATGTTAAAATTGTGCGGTTAATTTAAAGCGGAACTAATAGGAATATCGGAGGGCAAGGTTGTTCTAATAATTTAAGTATAAAAAGATCGTGGTTACGCTGAAATAGTATCATTTGATCAATATTGAAAATCAAAACAAGAGCTATGAACTCCTACGTAAGTAAACATATTAATTTAATCTGCATATATATTTTTTAGTTATAGGAAAGGTCCTTCTTGTGTGGCAATATTAAACTAACGGCTTTCATTTTATTAAAGAATTAGTTTTACTTATCAATCCCCAGTGTATGGTGATATCTAATAGTTATGGAGACCCATGGCTTTTAAAATTTTATTTTATCGAGCTTATGATACAAAATAAATATAAACTATATTATTTAGGTAAAATTATAAACTGATATTTTTATGTAATTTCTATCAACAGCTTCGTTAAATATTAACATTTTGAAAACATATATCTCGTATTACTAATAGAGCTAATTTTTTTAAGGGGACAATTTTATTAAAGCCTAAGTACTAGTTTTTAATCATAATAATTATTTATCTGGTCCTTAGAGAACCAACATTTTAACTCACAAGTTCCAGAAAATATAAAATAAATCTAAACAATAATAGTGTTAGGTTTAGGGTACCAATTATTTTTTTATTGTCCAAACTGGTTAATATAAGCAAATCTGTAGTGTAACCAATTAATGATTTAATTTTGTCGACTATTGTGTGTCGGAGGATACATACATTAATAATTTATATATGAAAAATTTTAACTTTTTTAAAAATAGAATATTGTCAAGAAATAAACATTAGCTTTGTGGCATGTGACAATAGGTATTTTGGAGTTTAGGACGCGAAACTCTGTTATACTTCATAGCATTAATATACCTACGTATTATATTCGTTTTTATTTAGGTTGTCGTTGCTTTCTTCGCCTGCTTGGCTGTCGCCAATGCTGGTTTGTACTATGGACCTTCGGCCAAAATCCTTCAAGGACCCAGTAGTAAAACCACCTTGGTAGGACCAGAAGGTAGCATTATTTCTGCAGTAGCTCCAGGAGGTCAGATCGTTCACGAAGAGCATCCAGGATTTGTAGCCCATGCCGCCCCAGTACTAGGCCATGCTAGCCCAGCTGTAGCCTACACTGCCCATACTGTATCGCAACATGTTCCCGTTGTAGCTCATGCTGCTCCTATTGTTGCTCATGCCGCTCCTTCCACCGTAGTTGCTCACTCATCTGCTTATGAACACGATAGCGTCATTGTTGCCGGTCCATCTGGAACCATCGCTACTGGAAAAGCCATTCATGCTGCCCCAGTTGTAGCTCAAGCCAGTCCAGTGGTAGCTCACGTTGCTCCATTTGTAGCCCATGCCGCCCCAGTTATTTCTTATGGAGCCGCTCTTGGACACGAAGGTCAATACGTCCATGACCACAGTGAATCCTTGTACGATGATGGATCTTACAAACCCCATATTTACCATCATTGAGTTCTTCCTGCATAAATGTGTAATTTGCAATAAGTCTCTATGTGCCATGGCTGATTTGAATTTACTTAAATTATAATATCCCTAATGTATGTCAAAAGGGAAATTTTATTTAAAATATTCATATCGCTAATTTATTATAGAGAATAAGTACTGAGTATCTATATGAATAAAATATAATGAAAACTATAATCGCCATTTTAATTCCACATGTTTTTATATATATTGGATATTTATCTAAATAAGTTTCTATTCTCGTGCGAAAAATTAATATATTCCATTGGTTACTCACCAACAACAAACATGAGAAAATGAAATGATTATATAAAACAATCTATTCTATTTCTATTCGTTTTCATAGTATAATTTCCATCAAAATCCAATAATTAATTCCTATTCTAAACCTGCAACTAAAGAAATAGTTCATAGGAATACAAGCTGCAATTATTGGGCAGTATTTAATGATAAAATTATTCAATAGAGCTTAACATGCTATTTAGTAAAATTATTCTAATTTTGTTGACAAAAATGGTAGTGGCACTGTATTAGAATTTTGAGCTCATGATTACCTATGATGATGATAAACTTCTTTCGTTATACATGTTGATGTTTGGGCCACGGTGGTTCAGGCAGCACTAGCAACTCAGATTTTTTTTGCTTTTTATAGGTGGAATCACCAAGAAAACGTCTAGAGCATATATTTTTATTTTTTGATTTCAATATTCTGCACTAAAAATAAAAAAGAATTTAAATTAAAACAAAAAAATCTACATTAAAGATTCAGCATTCATTTATATATGCAAAAAGAAACATTAAAAAATTAGCGGCTCTTTATGTTCATCATAAATCAACCAGTTGTTTATTATGTGCTACAGAATTTTGTATTCAAATTTGGTTAAAATCGTTTTTACCGTTTTTGACAACTCGTATAAATATATAGACACACAGACGGACGTACGTCTTTATGATGCCAAGGATAGGTTTGGGGAAGTAAAACATATTTTTAAAATGGTCTTTACCATAATTAGCAATGGGATAATATGAAATATAAAATGATAAATAAAACATAAAAAACAACTTAAATTAAAACTGATTATTATGTCAAGCCTCAAAACCTTTTTTTTTGCTAATTATGCATTTTGCACTGGGAAAATATTACACGCTTGTGTTAGTATATGTTTTTGCGCTTACTTTGTTTACTTCTCATGTATACCTTATTAAGGGGGATGTGGAAAATGGCATATTTGCAATGATCATTTATTGATAGCTATTAAGACACCAACATGATAATTATGACGAGTGCCTTAATAGCCATTAAACCTGAGTTGCGTACACTATTTTTTCTGCGACCAGTCATAATAATAAAAAAGCACATACCCGATTTGACGTTTGTTGAGACACCTAGAAATTGACGTCTGACGGTTATGAATAATGGGTTCTGACTCTTATTGAATCAAATCTAGTAGCTATATATTCAAATCGATAATTTTGACCGAATATTGGTGTAATGCAATTGCTAACCCAAATTAACTATTTTCGTCACTTATTTATCACTATAGAAACGGAATCCACGTTTTCATCAGTACGCGTATCGCAATAGTTTTTCATATATAATTAATCATTTAAACGTATTTGAGAATTTCAAATAAGGACGCTTCTGGTACATGTCATAATAAATTTTCATAAATAATTTAATAAACGTATTTCCCCTCCCTGTATTGTAACTAACCCAAACTAACCGATTTTGACACTGTTTTGAAGGACGTAAGTGAGAATTACCAAAAAGGTATCGATTGTCCTTGACAACTTACCACCCTTGGGTGGAAATAATTTATGCCACCCTGTATTCATTATGTTTAAACTACAAACATAGAAGATACCTTTAATTTTTTATTTCATCAACAACGTCAAGCTAACAATGATTTATAAAAATGGAGTAATATTAAGTGAAATGAATATTAATAGTACAATTATTACAATTATGAACATTATTTACAAAATTTGGATAAAAGTTTTCTCGTTTTTTCTCAATTTGTATGGAATGTTCTGACTCCATAAATTCTCCATTTCTAACCAAGTTTTCTGTTACTCTTGAAGTACTGCAGTAGACTTCTGGCTTCGTTATATTGTACAAAATTTTATTTGCAACTTCCTTTTTATTGTTGACAGTCTCGGCTACATAACTTTCCGCAATAGTTGCAGATTTTCATCCCCCATGTCGCTTGAGAACTAAGACATCAACTCCAGTATTTGCTAATAAAGTGGCCGACGTTCTTCTAAGGGAATACTGCTTAAAATTCTCAAAGTTCAGAAATTTAGCAGTTTTACTTGGAATTGAAGAAATCGTGATTTTCCCGACAGGCTAATTTAAGCACTTAGCATTTTGATATCGCATGAAGAAGCGAGGATTAAAATTCGTCATGTGAGATCTTATATCAATCTAATTTTGAACTATTTTGAAATAACAAACCTCCTCATCGTCACTTTTAGTCACTGTAAATTTACGTGCCATTCCATTTTTGAAATCAGGAATAGTAACATATATAACTTCATGCCTTAATTCAACATTGCCCATTTTCATTACACAGAGTTCATAGGAACGGCACGCTCCAGCAATTCCCATTATCATTAAAACCTTCGTCATTAAATAAATATCATCAGGGGCTTCAAACAGGAACTTATTCACATTTTCCCTGTCAAACATATTGGATTTTTTAGGTTTATACCCGTCATTTCTTCTTTTAAAAAATGCTCGAAGCTTAGGAAATACCTATGTTTTCCTCTATGAAAATGGTGGACTTCAACATGGAATATTCACACCATCACACCATAAGCTTGATGGAGACTTTAATACAGCAGATTTTTCGTGAAAGTACGCCAAAAGCACGGTTTCTGAAATTGTAGTCTCAGTCTTTGTTTCGCACCATTTCTTGAAGTATTGATACATTGCTTTATACCTCTTCCTCGATTTTTCTGGCAGCAGCGACAGACAAGCGATATTTTCTGATTCTTCTATATCCAGTGGGCTATTATACAGATCAATAACTTCAATTTTTCACAATTTTTAATAATAAACTGTCAGCTTGACGTTATTGATAAAATAAGAATGTTTATGACGCTATAGAAACCGGCCAGAGCTGTCTTCATAATTTCATGCGAAAAGTATCGAATTAAATTAATAAAAATTCAAGAATAAATTCTGCAGGGAGGAGAAAAAATCTTATATACTCCACGGGATGTAAGTACATATTTAATAGTCTCGAACTATATTGTCAGCCCTCGCTATCGCTCGGGCACAAAATCGTCCGCGACTAGTAAATGTCACTTACATCCCTTATAGTATAAATAACTATTGTCGTTCTAAAGGACAGCTCCGGTGAGAGAATTACATTCTTATACTTGTCGAAATTCATCATACATTTTATATGCCACTCAAATTCGGCATTGATATTACAATATCGGATAATTTTAAAAAATCGCCATATGATTTAGTGACAAAATAAGTCTGGCCTTGTACGATACCATATTATATTGTGCAATAAGCATTTAATAATTTCTTTTAAGACACAAATATAAGAATCATTACACTTGCCTACGGCTCGTGTCGTAATATATGAGAGTGTCTTAATATCCATTAATTGTAAGTTTGATGCAGTATTTTTTCGACCACCAGTCATAATAATTATAAATAAGTACTTTCATATAAAAAAGAGTTACTAAATAAATAGTAGCTATGACTTGTCAAACCTGATAAATTTTTAATCCGTCATGGTCATAGCAATCCTTAATATTGACCGAGTATTTTATGACGTTGAATTTTTTTAGGTTATAAATCCGAATCTTAATGAAACCTCTGTATTGTTATGAATCTTATTCAAGTGCAAGTAATAAATATCTAACAAATCAATTAAAGTACAGAAGTAGAAAAATTATGCTACATAATATATACATTTCACAGGAATTATATATAATATCGATTTAATAACCGGCAATTTATGAAATATACACAACAATATCAATCAATCAAAAGTCCCTTATATAATTTAAAAAACTATACATGTAGAAATTTAATAGAAGGAACTGCCAAATGTAGCATAGCTATTCATCTAACCGTATGTTTTAAATATTATGTTAAACCAAAACATGAAAAATTGTACAAAATCATTTTAATATAATTATTTTATTTTAAATGTAATGAATCATACGTACACCACAAAATTAAAAACGAAAATACCAAAAGCACGAGCATTTTATACTTACTATATCCATATAACTATTCATTTCACAATTAATTAAATGAGCAATGTGACCAGAAATAGCCAACCCCCATTATATAATATATACAATCTGATATATATTTGAAATAATACTGGGTTAGTTTAGGTTAGTCAAATACAGTTGCAAAATAGAGCTATGAAACAACAAGGTACTTGTGGGTTAAAAATATTTATTCTAGCAAATCTCACTCAAGTTAACCTTGCAAATAGAGATGTTTTCCTGTTAAGCTTCTTAAGCAAAATAAATATTTTCTAATATTATATAAACAATAGGCATCCTATCGAATCCCCAAGCATTCAATGGAATGATTAAGTGAAGTATAAAAAATTTTTAATTTAAAAAATATTTAATATATTGCCTGAATCGTTAGTCATTCTATAGAATAACCAGGTTTACTTTATAGAATACTTGAATTATATTTTCCCTGTACTATATAATATTATTTCAGTAAAATAACATGTCTTGTCTATAAAGGACGATTATTTAATGAAAATTTGTGCTAGCACATTTAAAAAAATATGCACCGAATATTGTACATATTATCTACCTCATTTATTTAAGTACAATATAAATAAAGACGGCTTATCCAAAATAAATTACAACTAATATAGCAAACGGGCTTATTTAACTCTGCTAAATTAAATTGTAAAACTGAAAAGCAATAAACAATACAATTCACAAAATATGCTCTCTCACTCTTTCTCAATTAATACAATCCCATTGTTTCAGAAACAAAATGCAACATTTTATTTTTAAACATTTATATTTAATTATAATCTACACAGATTTCACAAAAATAATTCATATTTCACATATACGTTAAAATGGAGTGGTTAATTTAAAGCGGAACTAATAGAAATATCGGAGGGCAAGGTTGTTCTAATAATTTAAGTATAAAAAGTTCGTGGTTACGCTGAGATAGTATCATTTGATCAATATTGAAAATCAAAACAAGAGCTATGAACTCCTACGTAAGTAAACATGTTAATTTAATCTGCATATACAATTTTTAGTTGTAGAAGTTCTTTTTGTGAGGCAACATAAAACTAAGGGCTTTCATTTTCTTTTTAAACAATTAGTTTTACTTTCCAGTGTATGGTTATATCCAATATTTATGTAAAGTTATGGCTTCTATAATTTTATTCTTTTCGAACTTAGAGAATACAAAATAAATATAAAAAAGATTGTTTAGGTAGGTAATTTAATTTCTATCAACAGCTTCCTTAAATATTAAAATTTTGAAAAGATATTTCTCGTGTTAGAAAAAGAGCTTATACTATTTTTAAGGGGACAATTTTATTAAAGTATAAGTACTAATTTTTTATCATAATAATTATTTCTCTGGCCCTTAGAACTAAAATTTTAGGTTACCAATTCTTAATTAATTTTGCCGACTAGTGTGTGTTATTTGGGGGGTACCTACATTAGTTATATTTGGAATGATTTTGCTCTTTAAAAAATAAGATATAGTCTCAAAATAATCATTATTGTGGCATGTGACATTCGGTTTTGGAGTTTACTACGTGAAACCCTGGTAAACTTAGTATACATTAACATACGTATTAAATTCGTTTTTTATTTAGGTTGTCGTTGCTTTCTTCACCTGCTTGGCTGTCGCCAACGCTGGTTTGTACTATGGACCTTCGGCCAAAATCCTTCAAGGACCCAGCAGCAAAACCACCTTGGTAGGACCAGAAGGTAGCATCATCTCTGCAGTAGCTTCAGGAGGTCAGATCGTTCACGAAGAGCACCCAGGATTCGTAGCCCATGCCGCCCCAGTACTAGCTCATGCCAGTCCAGCTGTAGGCCATGCTGTAGCCTACACTGCCCATACTGTATCGCAACATGTTCCCGTTGTAGCTCATGCTGCTCCTATTGTTGCTCATGCCGCTCCTTCCACCGTAGTTGCCCACTCATCTGCTTATGAACACGATAGCGTCATTGTTGCCGGTCCATCTGGAACCATCGCTACTGGAAAAGCCATTCATGCTGCCCCAGTTGTAGCTCATGCCAGTTCAGTTGTAGCTCACGTTGCTCCATTTGTAGCTCATGCCGCCCCAGTTATTTCTTATGGAGCCGCTCTTGGACACGAAGGTCAATACGTCCATGACCACAGTGAAACCTTGTACGATGATGGATCTTACAAACCCCATATTTACCATCATTGAGTTCTTCCTGCATAAATGTGTAATTTGCAATAAGTCTCTATGTGCCATGGCTGATTTGAATTTACTTAATTTATAATATCCCTAAAGTATATCAAAAGGGAAATTTTAATAGGAATATTCATATCGCTAATTTGTTAGCAGATTACAAGTACTGATTACCTTTTACTATATAAATAAATTATAATGAAAACAATATCAACTTTTTTCATTCACCATTTATATATTCATAAAAACATAATTTACATATTGGAGATAAACAATAAATCCAATTACGAAAAGCATGAAAGACTGTCATATTAAATGGCGACTTGGATAAGAAGGCTTATAGAAGACAAATGTTAGCAAAATAAGCTTACCCACCACATGAGATATTGATTACATTGTTTTCATTTCCATTTTTAGTAATTTACTAACAGAAGATTAATATAGTTTTGTTGAAATAGCTCTTGTTATGCAGAAAATTAAATTAGTTTTTTCTCTAAATACACAAATTATCATTGAAGTTGAGAAAATTATATTCACAAAATTTATTTTTCTATTTGTACTTATTTGTCATCATAGTCTATCTTAATTCTAGCTTAGTAATATAATTAGCGAATTATTCCATTATTTCAACTATGATTCTAAACAAATATAATGTCCATAAAAGGCTTAACAGGATGCTATAATACTCCCAAGTAATTCAACCTAAAAATAGACAGACATATGAATTTAATATGAATTTAATTGAAGGAAATTACTCTCTCTACTCACTGACCTCACAAATACATTTCGCCTATTAATAATTCAGTTATTACTTATCGGGGAAAAAGCTGGAGATTTATTGGATCAATATTTTATAGACCACGGCTAGGATATACCAATATCTCAACAGGCCATATATAGTAGATATTTACCATATAAGTGGGACCAAAACTTTATTAATATTCGCTATTGGCAGCACCACGAGAGAAAACAATAGAAAATAAATAATAATAAAGCACCAATCTAAGCACTACCTGCAAAATTTTTGGAGATAATCACAAGATCAATCGACTTACCTGTAAGGAAGATCGATCGGAATTATCCGAGCATCTTCGCCGTCCCTCACTACACTTTGTAGTATACAACTTTTTCCCAATCGGTACAATTTTTAAAGAAGTTATCTAAAAACATGGTGATTCAGCCGACCCTGGCTAGCCGCTCGAGCTTATCGCCTTGATGCGTCATTACAATTTTGGTTCGAGAGATTTTTGATTACATTGCATTTGGGGTGAAAGGGAGAAGGTAAAGACTGGGTGGGTTTGTAATGAGGGACGGCGAAGATGCTCGGATAATTACAAGATCAATCGACTTACCTGTAAGGAAGATCGATCGGAATTATCCGAGCATCTCCGCCATCCCTCATTACACTTTGTAGTATACAACTTTTTCCCAATCGGTACAATTTTTAAAGAAGTTATCTAAAAACATGGTGATTCAGCCGACCCTGGCTAGCCGCTCGAGCTCATGCATCGCCTTGATGCGTCATTACAATTTTGGTTCGTGAAATTTTTGATTACATTGCATTTGGGGTGATAGGGAGAAGGTAAAGACTGGGTGGGTTTGTAATGAGGGATGGCGGAGATGCTCGGATAATTCCGATCGATCTTCCTTACAGGTAAGTCGATTGATCTTGTAATTATCCTTCGCATCTCCGCCATCCCTCATTACACTTTGTAGATGTTTAAAGTATTTGCGATGTAATCTACATTAACTGAAAACTGCGAGTTTTCTGTAGTCCTAGATTTGTAAGGCCCTTTTTATAAACTAAAATTCAAATTTATAACCATTAGATTTAATAACACACATCATGAAGGTACATATATCATGTTTAACGCTTAACTGATATTAACCTTTAACTTATTTTTAATACTATACCAATCTTCTTATGTAATATGATAACAAGTTGGTAAGTAAGTTATAATTGTAGCTTAATATTTATATGATTCCTTAGAGTTTATGGTTCAATAAACAAGATGCCAATCCAGTGGGATTACCCACGCCAAGTTTTTTATAGAATTTCGAGAATACTTTTGATTTTTCTGTCGAGCCAGCTGTCTTCTGAATGGTTTGTAATGTAACTCCCATTCTTTGAGCTGCTGAAGTTGCCCCGTGTCGCGTGCTGTGTGCCCCAAAGATTTCCGTGTTTATACTGCTGGCTTTTAGTATTAACTTGACCCATCTGCTAATGGTTTGACTGTTGTCTGGGTGATAGGGCTTTTTGTGAGTGAGTATTACATTTTGTTTGGTTTTGCTACTTGAGGTATCGATTGCATCTACAAATGCAACGATCTATTAGCATATTTACAGTATCTGTGAATGCCGTAATTTCTGTTTTTGAACAAAAAAATACGTATGTTCACTAGCTGCAACTGCAATTGCAGACAGTGGAGGGTACGATCGATTGTATCTGTTTAAGCCACTTGCTTTTATTTTATCCGGGAATCTGATTTCAATTATGTATTCATATTTAAAAATATTGTCTATTTTTACTTCCGGGTTGTCCGTGATTTGTGTGCCGTTATTAGTATTAAGAGTGTTACTAGCTTTAAAGTTAGATTTGTAGATTTAAGAATTCGTGAGGGTACATGCTCTTTAAGCGCTGAAGAACTGGGTAGAAATTCCAAGTAATTGAGTATTTTGATTTTGGGGGTCTTATGTTAAATGTTCCATTGAGAAAACTTTTTATAACCGCTTCGTCTTTTGTTTGAGTAGGATGACTCCGCAGACAATTGAATATTTAGGAGCTCAAGAATAAGTTTACGGTTTTATTATATATTTGTTGGCGCTTAGAAAAACAGAAATTCCCTATTTATTGTAAGTATTTCCGTATTGTTTGAGGGCGCTATCTGTCAATGAAGAAATAATCACTTTTATCGCTTCATTAGGTACGCTTTGTTATAGAATAGCTCTCCTGACAATGAGGAAGTTTCATCAATTTTTTTTTTTTTTTTATTACTGCTGATTTCGATAGCCCATGAAAAATAAGTAAACATATGTTTTTTCTTTTTTCCCTAAGCCGAAAAATGAGGCAGATACAACGCCTTGAGATGTGCTTATGACGTCATAATACACATGAATTGTTACGTCACACCATGCATGGTATATCTATATATACAAAATTAAAAACTGGTATAGCTCTTGTAATA